>JAWQRJ010000222.1:0-24507 GCA_033557515.1 Diorygopyx duplodentatus
CTATTAGGAACTGTCGATGTATTTCTTCTACTTTAGCAGATATCCATCGTCCATCGACGTTACGAAATATGTAAATATTAGATTTAAGAAGCTTTTGCAGTTTCCAAAGCAGTTTTAAAACTTTTCCAATTGGATTTCGATACAGCAAGCGGGGTGAAAGGGACAAACGATGTTTAATCTAAGATTTTCTATATTTTAATTGACACAACAATATCTTTTTAAAAGGTATAATTAAGTTATGGAATTTAGGGAAGTTAGGGATTATTATTATTATTATTATAGTGGGAATTAGTTTATGTTAGTATATTGGAAAATAATTATTATCTGAATGCACAAGTGTACATTGTCAAAGTTCGAATAGGAAGACAACTAAAAGATAAAAATATGTTCAATAAGCTGGCGGTTCCGGTTATACCGGAAGTTGATAACAGCTTTGCTAATTTAAATGGAATAATCCCAATTTTATTCATTTTTTCTTAATCCACATTTAATTTTCAACAACTTTCGTAACACGTTTTCCAGACCTAAACATAATTGTTTTCGAAAGATTGAATTTTTCGTAAAAATTATGCAACCCCAGCAACATTGTGAAAAATCGGATTTATTATAATTAATACTAATTAGACTTATGCGATAATGTGCATACTCCATTAACCATTAGTTGAGACATTGAACTTTTCAGAAATACACCAGGCGAGACATTCTTTCGTACGTTCTTTACAAAATTGATTTTAAAAACTTTAAATGACAAAAAGTGATTTTTTTTAAATGGCGTCTACCAATTATTTTTATCTTATCGAATGTAGAATTAAAATCCTCGATAAACAGTATTGGGTTTTCCTATACCTAAAGTGTATCCTTTTCTGATTATTGAAGATTTTCTAGCTCTTGCTGCAAAAGCGATCCTTTGACAATACATTCATTTATTGTAATTTGAGTTGTCCACCAATTAGTTATCAATTGACATTTATGTAAGTTGGGTTGGTTGATTTCATATTTAGGGTGATAAATCAATGCATGTGTCATTTGGAAATCGAGTTATGAAGATATTTCGCATGTTTAGTTCTTGACAACATAATGTAGTTATGGTTTTAGCTTATTTTATGGTAAGCTTTAAAAAATTTATGTTTAAGACATAAATTACTAAAAAAAGTGATCAAATCGTTCTCCATTTCTGTCTAAACAAATTCTTGATTGGACTTCATTGACAGTTACATTTCGAATTTAAATATGCACCTATAACCAGTGTTAATGTCGAAAGAAGTTTTTCAAATTATAAAAACATTGTTTTAAGTGATCGACGACAGAACATTAAAATGGAACATTTTAATGAACATTTAATAATTTCCTGTTTCAACCAGAAATAATTTTGTTTTTAAATTTAGTTTTTACTAAAAACTGTTAATAAAAAGTTTTCCTTTTTAAAAATACATGTTTCGATTATTAAATATTATTTTGTATCTATGAATTAAAATGTTTTAAAAGTTTGCTTTATTTAAAGTATTGAGGTTTTTTGACTGAACCTGTGTTCTCAATGCTAAACATTTATTGTAAGTTTTTGTGTTAAATGTTAACGTTATATGAATAAAGTATTACAAATCTCTAAATCAATGCTATTTAATCAAAAATTTATATATAATTTATACAATTTTGCAAAATGTATGTGGTTTCTTTATGTTTTTTTTTGCATATGATAATGCTTTTTTGCGAGAATCGGTATGCTTTTTAAGCGCCTTTTCCACTATTTTTAATGCTTTTTAATCCGGATTCTATTTATTATACTACCCAAATTTGCAATGACCAATTTTTAAAGCGACTCTTAGCATCCCAGGCCTAAAAATCTTAAATATAGTCAAATAAAACCTACTTTATTAAATACAAACATATTTAGAAAAAAACTTCTCATAAACTGTTTTATATTGAATTTAGCAAATGCTTTCAATATTATGCCCACTACACCCCCTAATTATAAATCACATTAAAATGAACAAACGACAGAAGAATAACTGATGGGAAGTGCACGTGTCTATCATACAAAAAACAGTACTGAAGCTGTCAGAAACAAAGGATTTTCTGCAAACGTTTTGAAATGATTCGCTTTCAACTGGGGATCGTTAAAATTCGAAATTACCCCTAATAGTTTCGAATTTTAACGATCCCCAGTTCTATTTTTATCTCGTTTAATTAATATTGATTTTTTTATAGTTTTTCAATTTTTCTTTATGACACTTTTAATGATTTGAAAAAGTAAAATTTGTATATTTGTGGAATTATAATTAAGTTAAAAAAACAACTTCAATTGAATATTAACCTTTTAATTCGATTTTTAACAGAAAATTAATTAATAAAATTAAAATTAATTATTATTAATTCTAATTATTTTCCGTTATCCCAACAACGGCGAAATCTTTGAAGTTGATACTTTTTTAGGGTACCAATTAAGTCAAATCAGGATAACAGGATATTTTATAATCATTAATTATGAGTCTAAAGTGAAAACAGAACATTTCGGCAGATTCACTATGTCGGGCCAAAAATAAAAGAAAAAACAGTATTTGGATTTGGAAATAAGTATATCAGAGTTTTCTGTATCGTCGACTACGAATCAGATGAAAACTTAGTACGAAGAATGGGAACTGCACTTATCTACCGTACACGAGAAAAACAGTGCTGAAGCTGTCAGAAAAAAATTGATTTTCTGCAACCGTTTTGGAATGCTTGGCTTTCAATGTGTTAACATTTCAATACGATTATTGGTTCCATAAGAAATCGATTGTAAGAAGTCGTTGACAAATATTAATTACTCAATTAAAAATACCAGCCAAAATCAATGAAAAAATAACCAGCTTTTTGTTTGTGTTTTGACCTATAATTTGCAGTTACGTAATATATTTATCTAAAAAAGAGAAATATACATTTACAAGTATAGATCAGTGCTTTTGAATTCTTCATTTCTAATCGCAAATTCGTACCCCAGATCAAAAAAAAACCTAATCTTTCAGGTTTAATTCGCCATATTCCCAAACCTGCTGTATTAAATTTAATCTCAGATTCATTAAGTTACATCCATTTTCTTCATCGTTTCTTCATTTAGTTTTTCAATTTTGATTCGGTTATGCTATTTTAATTTTTAATCCGAGATTCAGATCAGAACGCCCACATTTCTATTTCCAAGCTGAAATGCCTGCTTTTAAATTCTCGTCCGCCATAATGATTAGCAGGCAACAACACATAAAAATCTTATGTACCTACCTAGTTTTAAAAAAAGGATTTTTTTTATTTTAGATTCATAATGCAGGATCGTAAAATATTGTATGACTGTACTTGTCTTCGTGAGTACCATACCAAAAATAAACTGCGAAGGTTTAAATTTTATAACAGTGATTTTAAAAAAGATTAAAATCATAAAGAAAGGTGCCAAAATCAATCTTATATTCTTAAACGTGCTAATCTTGTATGTGTGTGGGTATGTATGTATTCCCCAGCCCGGGAAAACGGCTCTCAGTTGCTGGCCGATATTTGCAGAATTTCGATAATCTGGTGCCAGGAATCGATTGAGATGTGTCTTGACTTTCACTAAATTCATTTTATATCGTAAATAAATAACTGGCGAGATCTATCGGCGTTCAGCGAAACAGATAGATCCCGATAGATATTGTTGGACGCGACTATGGCGATAGCTATGACATGCGGCGCGTGCACATGGCAACAAAAAAGTGTTTTTGTGTTTTACCCGCGGGAAATTGATTGAGATAGGCGTCGACCTTCAAAAAAATAATTTTAAGACATAAAATCAGTTTTTGTTTATTATAGCTAGGTTGCTATAATAGGGAGGAACGTTCGTATGCTGGTCTGCTTGTTTTGCATTTCACCACACGACGGCGCTTACTTTTCATAAACTGAAACGAACACTGAAAGTCCGAGCGAAGCTCGGAGTACCTGATAATACCAGGTACTCTGAATTAAATAGGAAAAATGGAGTCTACCGGCACTCGTTGCCGAAGAGATAGAGAGCTGTAACTTTACACAGCTTAATATCTGAAATGACCCTAAAAGTTCCCGACAGAGTTTTAAAGTCCAAAAGGTACTTTCCTTTCGTTTTCAGTAAATCCTGGAGAAATTTCTCGTAGAGAAAAGTCATTTTTAGGTAACTATACGAAACGATACAGGTATAAAATATGATATCAATATTTGCATCATATGCATCCTACCAAAGAAATTTAGCTCTCACAAGGAAAATCCTCTAAGTTTTGATTAAGCAAACAAAGCTGTTTGACGAAAAGATGTGAAATTCAAAAAAAAAATATCAATAGAATACAATTAATTTTTCAACCCCTACAGTTTTTGGTTTTTGCACAATGGAAAATGTTGATTTTTTCATTGTATGTAGTGGTATGTTTTACAATCTACCGCAGGGGCAAGCAAAAACACAGTTCTGTACGAAAAACTGAAAATATTTAATGTGTGGGGTATTTCCAAGAAAATACCGTTTAAATTATAAACTCAATGTTGCAGTGATGTATAGCAGTGATATTGTTTTTTATAAGTGCAAACTTATCTTACAAAAATATGATTTGGACCTAAAAAATCTTCTAATAGAACAGTAATATTAACACAAGTTTCAATTAAAAATGTAGTTTAAATATCCGTTATTAAAATACCTCTATTTGAAAATCTGCAATCATATGTAAGGGTGGATCTGTTCTAAATGACCACCTCGATATTCCTCTTAAATTTTTTATGAATTTTTTATAGACAACACGTTGTTGTTATTTGTATTTAACGAATTAATAGTTAGTTAGATTTTTTTAACCTTTCAAATTATATTTTGAATTTCCAAATTAATCTTTGACCTAAAATATATATTCCTCCTTTCATTTCAAAAATATACTTAATATAGAAAATCTTTTCCATTATCGTTCTGTATTATATTTGTAACTTTTAATACCCAACAAGAAATTCCACATTTTCTAATCATTGATATTGGTAAGTCTATTGGGCACATACACCAAGAAAATAAACTTCTGTTTTAATATAATTCATATTTCTTGAATTCTTTCAACCTACACCAAATCTTTTAGATCATCTATCATGTACTCATATCTCATATGATACTTTTCAAAGTTTCCAATGATATATTTTTGTTGCTAACGAAATCTTTTGAATGCTTTTTACTATCAAACATAATTAAGAAATTCCCTTTTTTTAGCTTTTACTAAAAGTAATGAGAGAAATCGACACAGTGAAGAGAGAATAGAGAGAAGGAAATACTAGGCTTCTTCAATTGAAACCAAAGAGTTCTTCAATAGAAATCAAATTGAAAATTGAAATTTATATTTGGTCATAACTTTTCTTAAGAACGAAAGATGGGTTTCAATTGAACAAGCCATATAGAAAAATGAGGAATAATAATAATAATAATAATAATACATTTATTATTCCAGACTTCAAACTTCAAATTATACATGTTATATATTAACATCTTATTCTGTACGGAATAAAAGGTGCATTTTACTACATTTTTTGTTAAATGTAGTAAAATTATCAATACTTATAATAAATAAATATTTTTTGATGCATATAAACTATTTTATATAAAATATGGTACATTGTTTTCTAACCCATTAAATAAATTGTAATATCAGGACACTATTTGTGAATTACATTGTTACGAAAATTGAAGGGTGCACAACATTTTTTTTTTTTTGAAAAAGAGGGGCGAACGTACAAAAAGCTTGGAAACCACTGGGTTAAATTGTAACGACAAGAAAAAATGTTGAAGGCAAATCTGAAAAAAACAGTGTTTAACTGGGATCCTTATTCGTGCGTCGATTCATCTGGTTCCTAGATATTTTTCCACATTTTTGTTTTCATCTTGTCTTTTGTCTTTGCCTTCAGATTCCTGGTGCATCAAGAAACGACGAGCCCTAAAATTGTTCCTAAGGCAATATTTTCTTTCCCTATAAGTCCATAAAACTCTCGTCATAAACTCTACATATCAAATTTGCACAACAGGTGACTGATCGATTGTGTGTCAACGTCGACAAACTATATTTATACTGCGACAACAATCAAGATAATAGAGTATCCTGTGCTTTTGTTCAGATTAAATTTCAGCACAGAGTGCGCGACGAAGTGATTAATATGATACTGTTCTCAAGTTCAAATTGCAAACACGTAGGCATATCGCCAATTCATCAGAAAAGTTTTTTAGCTTTCGATATAAAATCAATGATCTATTTACGTTTGGTAGAAAATATTAGAAGGTAATGGCCTACAATAAAATGTCTTTAATACTAATTATGCCATGTGTCTACATTCTCAGCAAACTGACGTCGAAATTGACGTCAAACTTGACGAGAAAACGCTCGATGTTGATTGCAACTACAACTACAAATAAATGACGTACAAATAAAACGCTGTCGAAACATTTTTTTTTGTACTTTTAAATTCACGTCAACCAAATGTTTTACTTCACATTTTGTATCGAAATTAAAATTCCTTTAAAATAATTAACTTTTTAGTTAAGCAGAAAAATCCCCTACTCTGATAAGGACTAAATAGCGAACAATGTGCACATTCCAGACGGGTTTTTATAAAATTATTAAGCGAAGTTAATGTTGTATTATCATTACGTCACTAAATCATTACGTTTGCTCATTCTTCGCTCATTAACATTTATGAATTGGTAGTTTACATTAGGAACAATGCCGCGTTTATTCTATAAACATCGGTTTATACTTTAATCAATGGTGTCATTTACTTTGAAGCTAATACGAAATGATTGAATGGAAAGAGAATTGAAAGAGCTGGAGAGCGCACCAAGCGACTATCGCATGAATCATTTTACCCAAGTAAGGAAAATTAATTACAAATCCCGTAAATTCATCCGACGTAAGTAAATTATAATCCTTAAAGGTATAAGCGTACACCAAGTACGTTAGGTACCTGCTTGTTTTATATGAGATTAGCAATCATGAGGGCACAGAAAGTAAAAAGAAAAAGCAAGTGGAGCATAAGCAGTTTCAAAAGGATCCATTCCTGAAGAACATATATTTGTAGAAATCGTGGAAACAAGATCCTCAACTAAGATATTCCAAAATGTATTGAAACTGTACTCTGTATCGAATAGAAGCAAAGTAAGTGAAGAACTGTCCATTGCAAAATTATGTGATATGTTTTGCTTCTATCTTGGCAAATTCTTCTGAGCAGATGTTGACTGGTATTATGGGTATTTACGTCCTCAAGTTCATAGTTTCGTTCTTTTCACCGCCACATTCTGCAAATCCAGAAGATCATTGTCCATGGCGTCCTGCTTTGATAGCAAATTGCTGTTGAGCATACCACGTGGTCATCCATACAACGGAGTATGCCTCAGGCATACTTCCTCGCACCGAGTGCTACTAAAAATAGACACTATACGACTCATTATTTTTAGACCAGTAATACGCGATTAAGAGTTTAGTATTTCCGAAATTCCACGGAGCATCCCGCCAAAATAAACTGAACCGTATTACCAGTATCATTGGAAACATTAAATGGCGCATTTAGTCCAGTTTTAGAGAAATTTTAAACGGCATCATCTATGCTATAATAATGAAATTATTTGATGTAATTAACGATGGAAATATTACAGCTTACGACCTTCTTAAAGTCTCCATTACATGTATATTTAATTGACACAGTCATTGTCGTAATTAAATGGAAAATTAGCATAATGAATCCATTCGGAATACCAATCGTGATAACACCATGGTGGTCCACGCTGGTGACCACGTGGACGCTATTATGAGAACGATACCGTATTATATCGTGGAATAACTCTATGAAACGTAGCCATAGGGTTAATTATCCATGGCTTTGTTGTTTGCAGTGTTATCTCGGCAACAATAGCCCGTATCGAGAGGGAATGTTTGTAGTTTGCACTTGATAATATTCGGTCATAAATACCGCATGGTCCCGCTTTGGCCATATGGCATGCCACGGCGGTGTATAGTGTAATTTTGTGATTACACACCCGTAATTAATCTGTATTACTGGTTCGTGCTGGTCTTCAATTACCTATACGCCGGTATCATAAATAGGGAAATGTCGTATATGAAGTGATCGATGAGATAAAAGCACGACTTGTTATGAAGTACGTTCACATGTGGTGATAAATCGTGTACACTGACAAACAATTTTTTGTATGTTGAGCTTGAAAAAATTACTTAATGATAAAGCTTGGTGATGTGTTTACATTTATTTTTTTACTGCAGATCGGAGGGCTACCATGTCCGAACTTCCCTGCCATCAGAAAAGCAGCTAGTTCTGCTGAATCACGTCACCACTCATCCGGGCGTGATACTGGAACCAACGACGGCTGGCCATACACCCCTCCAGACGATGGTTGCTCCGCTAGAATCGGTAGCAGATAAGAAGGCCAGCATGTCCAAGATGTTGAAAAGCGTGGCCACCTCCAGTATATCGGATTCGATGTCCTTGAGCTCTCCGCCGGGGACTCACAGCCCGAAGGACTTCGACAAGGTCATCGCTGGAACCGTGCCGAACGAGGTGGCCAACTTGAGCGAGCAACTGCAAAACCTGATAATGGGCAGGGTGCCGCAATCGAAAACTGCAACGAGAACCAGGAAGATCGTCATTTACGTTTGTGCTGCAGACTCCCAAGGTAGAAAATCAGCTACACCTTTGATAAGAAGTTGGTTATTTTTTGATGGTTTTGCAGATTGTTGTGTGGAGAAGGGGGCGTTGCACAATACGGTGTATCCTGAGTTAAGGCAGCACTGTAGGTCGAAAGGATATGAATTGCATATTGTGGATTTGCATTGGAAAACGTTGTTGGAGAAACAGCAGGACCATGAGTTTCCTGAATTGTGCATAGGAGAGTTGGCAAGTAAGTTATTCTCAAAGATTCTTGCAGTGAATCTATAGGAACAACTCAATTTAAGTGTTGAAACTTGCCATAAAATTCTTATGGGATATCTTCAAATGCGTTTGTAAGGGAACAGTTCAAGATCTTCAGATACTTCAAATGAACCACAATTTATGCAAAAATAATAACATACGTAATTGGTAATTGGTGTAATTGGTATATATCATATCAACGATGATGAAGTCATTAATTTAACGTTGTTTACTGATGAAGATTGAATGGACTTATTATCGAACCTCATAGACCACGTGATCCGTTTTTAATACCTCTGCGCACATAATAAGCGATTTTGAGATAAAATTACTAGACAGTGCCAATTATTTAACAAAAACAAGTTTGTGAAAAGTGTTGAAAATATGAAACGTCCTGTTAATTTATGTTTAAATGCCGAAGAGCGATATTTTCAGTGCTCAGCATTGAAAGACTTCAATCTTTGATTTTTGACACCTCCTTGGAAGTCTTTTCCCAGTGTGGTCGAAAGAAATTTCTAACTGCTAAGTTTAAAAAATATAATAGTAATATTCTTAATCCTTTTTGTATCGCTTACATACTCTTTCTCGAAAACTAAGATTCCAAACTCATGAGAAATTCGATTTATTTTACAAAATTGACGCTTGGCCAAAAGGACTTTGTCGAAAATGTCATAACGGAACCAAGACCCGTGAGTTTCCAGAAAAACAAATCAACACATCAAAATAAACCCGAACACCTCCAACCATTTTATTTCTAAAAATTTTCTCGCCTATGTGCCCATAAAGTACGTGAGTTACGTGAAGCCGTGCCATTGAAGAAGCTATTTATGAAGTAAAATATTATTCTCCATAGCCCGTAACGCCACTGTGACCAACAGGTGTGCAGATGGCAACGTTCCAACGTGAATCAATTTTGAAACTTCCAATTTATTTTTACCTGAATCGAATCCGTTTGGGACGTGACAAATATGCTCCGCGCTATACTTTTTCAAGGCATAAACGACCGCAATATGTTTTCAGGACAAATGGAAATTGCGTATATCATTCCGGTATTATTCCTCAACAACTCTTTAGGAACTCCGTTGTTGCCAATCACCATAGAAAGTACTGATTTCCAAATGGCAATGGATAGTGGAAGTCAATCAGCCCAATCGTTACTTAGTAAATGGTAAATTGCCGAATGTCTGTTGGTGTTTGCTAAAGCTACGGTTTGCAGGTATCAACTTGATAGTGCAGCACAACCACCCTGCTACAGGCTTCAACCAATATCATCCCACATACCAGGTTTTAAAGAAAATTCGCCAGAAGAAAGGGAAAGGGGTTTGGAAGAATGGAGAACTGAAATTGAAAAAATGTTGGAGGTTTTAGTTAACGTTTTCTCACTAGAATTAAGAGATACTTATCTCACAACTGTTGTGGAACAAGTAAGCACTAAAACCAATCGCCATTACAGTTATTTACTAAATTTATTTTAGGAGGTACATAATACGGTATTTATGAGTCAAGAACTGGCAAAAAGATGCGTTTGGATAAACAGGGTTTACACTCCCGGCGAAAAAACACCAGAGAATTTAAGTCCTGGAGAAGCCGAACTGCACAGAAGACTTAATACGTTACAAAGAGACTTAAGAGTAAGTTTATTCGCCTAAATGAACTAACGCGTGTTTATTTTGCAATTTTCAGAATCAATTAGCCGAAAAGCATATAGTGCGCATTCCAGTGAAGTTCGTGGAAGGTGGACTGAATACAGACATTCCTGAACACGAGCAGTACATCAGCCAAATTGTCTACCATTTGAAGAAGCACTTAACGGAAATGGTGAACTCCATTATTGAAGAGCATCAGACGAAAACTGTCCTGAAACCCTGTTACGGCATAGATGCCTCTCTATTTGAGGAGCTGAATCAACAAACTGGATTTTGTCAAAAAGCCGCACAGTGTAGTGTTAATAGAGAAAAGACTATTGCTGAAATTAAAAGGTAATTTCAAACACGTTTACTCACTATGCAATGGATATCAAATTTAATCATTTTTAGCTATATCCATGGAAGTAGTCCAACTCCTTTAGTGATTTATGGTCCTGAAGGGTGCGGAAAATCTACTCTTATGGCTAGGATAGCTCAATGTTTAGTTCAATGGTTGCCAGAAGCTTTCCTAATATTGCGATTTATTGGTATTAGCGCACAATCAAGCACTGTAGAGCAGTTGCTTAGTTCCATCACTAATCAGTGTTCGATATTAACTTACGGTCACAAGTGCTATTGTCCACACGTAAGTAACCGATAAGTCACCTTCTTCCTTAACAAATGTACACTTTTTCAGAACATTAAAAACTATCAAGAAACTCTACTTAACGCATTGACCACAAGTGGGATCCAGAGACCAATGGTTATTATCCTTGATGGAATAGACCAAGTGAAATCGTTTAGTTCAAAAACAACCGACTGGTTACCTGCGAGATTACCAGATAACGTAAAACTAATCTTGTCTATAACCGAAAACTGCCAATTTCACAAAGATATCATGAGAGTGGTGGACAACAAATCTTTCATCAAAATGCCTTTACTGGGTGAAACTGAAGCTAAGAATATCCTGCTATCAAGCGTTATGCAGTACAACCATAGTGTCAATTCCAAGATCCAAGGCTGCGTACTCACGTCCGTACAAGAATGCACCTTACCACTTTATTCTAAGGTAAATTTTCATACTTAAGATTATTCGTTTCTAATTAATGAAAATTTAGGTATTGGCTTGGCAAACATCATGGTGGGCGGATAAGGAACACGATATTATCCCAAAAGGAAACGTTAACGACCAATTAGCTTTGATGTTGGAAGAGTTGGAAGCCATATTAGGTGTTACCCAAGTGCAACATGCTCTTGCCCTAATAACGTGTACAAAGCATGGAATCACTGATAGTGAAATGATAGATTTGTTAGCGTTCGATGAGAATTTTCAAAGTAACTTTACGTATGGTAAGTTATATGTGTAACAGTATCTCATTAAACACCTGTTCTTCCTGCTATATTTATCTTCTTTTTGTTTCACCCCTTTTCCACCTCCTCACCCTCTTCTGATTTTATTCTTTTCTTGATCTTTACCTTCTTTATTCTTCTTACCTGCTCTCCATTTATTAGCAGTCCTTCGCTGAAGAGAAGTCTTGGTTTTATAACACGTTTAGAGTAAGATCTAATTAAATCCTCACACACGTACATGCACAATAGTAAAATTAAATTTCGGTGTCCCTGAAGATGAGCTGGGCTCGAAACTAGTAGGACATTAGAATAAATTGTTAATAATCAAAAGTGTACAATTAATTAATTATAACTTAATATTATTTACCACTATACCTACCTATTGGCATTATTGCAAAAACTTTTCAATTTTTAGTCTCTTGGGCTCCAGCATGCTTAACGTGGTCACGACTAAACAAACATCTAGCTCCATTTCTACAATGGTCTCTTACTGGAGGTGTGCTTGGTGTCCAATGGAGAGATAATATGGTCCTGCAAGCCGTTGGCTCAAGATACCAAAAACATTCGACGTGGGCAAACCAAATGTTATTGGATTATTATACGGTAACCAAAACTCAGCACTTGACTCTAGATTATTGAACTACTTTTGTTCTTTTGTAGGGAAAGTGGTGTAAGAATCAGCCACAGCACTTAGCTGCTAGGACAGCATCCCAGGACGTATTACTAGGAAAGTGGTATGTATAGAACCTTTCTTCGGTAGTTGGATTGTGGTATGTGGCTGTGTTTTAGTTACAATAGAAGAAAATTGGATGAATTGCCATACCATTACTTCCAACTCCATCAAAACAAATTACAAGAATCTCCATATCTGACAGACGTTTCATGGATATACGACAAAGTTTGTGGTTCAAATTGCTATCAAGTACTAGAAGACTTCTATCTTAGTGCGGATTTTACAAACAAAGACAAATTCGCCAGATTGATTAAGGATTTCTTAGAAACTCACTCGGCCATACTTAATTATGACGGTAGACAATTCTATGGTTATCTCTACAGTTACATAACAGAGAAAAAAGCGAAAGGAAGTTTAGGAGTGGATCCGCTAGATACAAGAATAGCTGATGTCTACCAGTTATCTTACAATCCACCGGTTTTGTCCTTGGTTCCTATAAATTGTAGCAAAATTATGGAGGAAGCACCGATAGACAATACTAACCAATCCGTGTTTAAAGAAGTCCATTTCGATGTGATCACTAGGCTACCTGATACTGACAACTTTATTGTTAGTATATCATCGGAACAGGAGGAAATTGTAGTTTGGGATGTGAAAAAGTAGGTACTTTTAATTTTGGTTTTGATGCCCGTTTCCCTTTTGATGCAATTTAGAGAACGTTAAAGATTTGTATCATAAACAATTATTTTGATTGAATTACAGATGCATAAGAGTCCGCACACTTAAAGGAGTTAGTCACCCAACCAACTTAATACCAATAGATCAATATAAATGCGTAGTGCTGTGCAGAAGGGAACTTCGAATATACGATCTGGATTCAGGAACATTCGTTACAAAACTGAAAGGTGTTATGAATCAGAAGATGCCGTATTTTGGTCTGCACGATTCGAGCCATCTCGTGGCTTTGAGCAGAAACAGGATGTACGTGAATCTTATGAATCTGGACTCTGGTGATTGCGTCACCACATTCAAGGCCGGCGAGGATCGGTTCTTAAATTCCCTGCTGGTTTCAGGGGATGGAAGGTAAAAGTGTTTTCATCTGAAAACGACGTTTTGAATTAAATGTTTCTAGAATCCTCGTGTGTGGTGATGAAACCCAGAAGCCATTTCCTTTGCTAGTTTGGAATTTGCAATCGAAAAAGTTACTGTACGACCTCAGGATACCTCATCACGACTTTATAACATCTCTTTCTGCCATCACTTATGAAGGTTTGCAAAATCTATAAAATAATACCTCAAAACTTCGAGCACTTACTCAAAAAAGCGCAATCATTTTAGGACATTATGTGTGTTGCGTCTGCCATGAAATTGACGAACCAAACCCGAATTTCATCGTAGTGTACGATCTCCAAAGTGGAACATTGTTCAAGAAATGGAAACCATCTGGCAACACAGTGTCATTGGAAATTAGTTCTCAAGGAAGTTGTGTAATATCTGGTTTGGAGGACGCACGAATATTAGTTTGGGATCTCATCACTGGTAAATCCAAACATTCCTATTACTACTCCAATTCTTGTATTTAACATTTAATTTTTTCTACAGGAAATTGTCGATGGTGCTTAACTGGTCATATAGCACCTATTAATCTGTTAAGATTAGATCCAACAGGAGCTCTTTGCCTATCCACAGATTCTGAAGGCAGGGATAGGTCCATAAGGATATGGGATCTCAATAAAGGTAGTACTTAATATAAGAATAAATTAGTACTATTTTTTCATTTTGTGTTAATATTGCCAATTTGTTTTTTCGTTGTAGGTGACTTGGTAGCTGTCTACACTCCAAAAAGAAACATAAGTGCATGTGAAATAACAACAAACGGACAGTACATACTTCTAGCATTGGAAGGAGATCAAGAGTTAACCGCATTGAAACTAAAAGGTCCAGGAGTTGAGGAAATTGACACAGATGAAGTGTACGCTGACAAGGAAAACACCGGAAAGATATTCGAGCTGAAAGAAAGTGACGTATGCTGACCTGCGAATTTTTCAAACGTTTAAAACAGTGTTGTTTTTTCGTTTTCTTGTGAACTTTGCTGATTTATTAATGCTCTATAAATTACTTCACATTGCGACGAAATGTGAGGACAACACTTAACGATGGCTTCGGTATAATACTATAAGTGCTGGCCGCTTTTAGTATTAGAAGTTGTGAATTTGTTAAGTGTTAGACTTGTACATATAATTAAGATTGTGAAACAAATTATATGAATTCCTCGGTATACATTGAAAAAGTTCTAGTGGTTGTGGTAGCTGATACACAATTATTCATTATAAGGTCTTTTACCTATTAAAGTGATTGGATATAAAATTTGTTTGGTTTCCTTTGAATGTCTTTTGTATCGTCTGTATGAGTCATGTGATAATATACGCTACTGTCTAACTTATGAATCTCAACTTTCGTAGAATCGTGATACGAATTATGAAAAGCCACAAATACTTGGTACTGTACTTAATAATAACGTTGATAATTGATATTTTCGAGATGCATCTATGTACCACTGTCTTCTTATAGATTATTATACAACATATATACACCTACACAAATACACCCATAATGCATACATAATGTCGTTGTAGTCGATCCATAATGTATAATAAGATATTCAGAATAGTATTTAACTGGCTTCTGCGCAAAAACATTTAAAAAAACCGAAGCTATAGTATAACAATTCGATTTGAACACTTGATAAATGAAAAACTTTCGATATTGTGTGTTTTACTATTTAATACATAGTATGATAGTGTGCGTGAACGTATGCGCGTTAATAGATCAGCACAAATATGAAGCCAATATTAAATATTAATTGATTAATTATTAAGGGAAGTTTTATTGTTATGAAATATATTCCCATCTGGTATGCGGAACAATATTACCTAAAGAAAATGAATACATATTATATTTATATGTTGTGAATCTTGTGTTAAAATAAATGTACTAAGGTGAAAATTACGGTTTTATTATTTATGATAGTCGCTTATGCAACACAAAATACACTTTTATTCTACAGTGCACGCAACTTATTTATCTCCTGGGAACAAAGAGTTGTATAGCATATAGACGAAAGTTTATAGTATTTCCTAGAACTGATTTAAAAGCTTTCTAGTCAGACGTTATATTTATATTGAATATTATACATAGATTTCTATATTTCACTATTATGCGATGTTGGCGATGTTTATTAAGTTTTTTTTTTGTAAAACTGTGACAAGCTTATTCTAAATCCCTACATATAATGAATGGCATTTGTTTTCAACAGAAAAGAATCTATGAGAAAGTGTAGAAAGTTGTTATCTTTAAGCAGTTCGAAAATGAATTGCATTGCTTTAGTTTTTGACCTCTGACATGTCATAGTTGAATATTCGAAATATGAAGAGCGGAATGCCGCCAATTTTTGTGAAAACAGGTGGAGGGATTTATATTGTAAGATGGAAGAAATATACATATTTGGGGTACCAATACGTAGATTTTCTATGTATTTCAAAGGTATATATGGAATGGCTTCCTGACCCCCACATCTTTGATCGTATTAACTATTAACAGGGCATTCTGTAAACACAATTCTTTATGTGTCCCCACAGAAATAAATACAAAGGATTTAGATCTGGAGATCTTGGAGGCCAGAGAATAGTACTCCCATGGCCAGTCCACCTGTTCGGGAAATTAGTGCACAGAAATATCGTTAAGGTATCAGCGAGTAAACCTACGATTGGTATCCCCATATTCAATCCTTCTTTTATTCGATTTGTTTTTTTTTCATTGAAAATAACAATATTATGAGAAAGGGCATGTAAAAGTAAACTATTAAGATGATTTTCAGTTGTGGGGTCGCTGAAATGACTTACAAAAAGTTTAGACGTTAATTGGAGTACTAGATCTATCTACTGGCATATTAGCATAAAGATTAGTAATATCAAATGATACAATAAGTACTTTTTTATTTTTTTTATTTGTGAGATAGAATGCATTGAATATTTGATTGTAAATTTAGGTAGTGTAAAGTTTATGGTTTAGAAGCCATTAAGTAGGACTTTGGTTGGAGGGAAGACAGGAGAGTTATAATATGAGGGGATGAGTCTGGGATAGAGTGGTGATGAAAGTAAATTTTGTAAATTTTGATGATGGTATCTTTTTTGAAGATTTGTTTAGTTTTTTGAATAATATCTAAACGATTCTTTTTTACTTCCATGTAGTTATTTGTTGTAATGTAATCCATGTTTTTTTAATGTAATCATCTTTAAACATAATAATTATAACTGCGCCTTTATCAGCTTTTACATAAATCGCATTAGATTTTTTTAGTTTATTATTAGTAGATTTAACAGTCTTTTCGATGTAAATTCGATGTAGATTTTACATTATTATTTGTTTTGCTAGCTTTTCTTTTCAAAAACACTGACAGTTCATTTTTAGCGTGTTCAGGATGTTTATTTATACTTATGTATGTCAGTAAGGGCTAGTTTTTGTTGCTGCTGCTTACCCAAAATTGACAATTTTCTGTTTTTCTTTCTTTTGGTGTAAAAACAAATACACTAAACGTAATATTTAATTACGTTTACAAATTATTTTCTCAAGTTCCAGGTGATGCAATTCTACTCTTAATCTAAATTGTAAAGGATCTAGACGAACATAATAATTGCGATATTTATTGGTCGCAAAAAAATAATGTTCGATTGAGCTGGAATTTAAAGCATACCCAACGAACAGCCAAAAAATTGTCAAATTTATAGTGGATGCTAGAAAAAAACCTGCACACTTTTGTTTGCTAACTTGTTAGCAAGTCAAGTCCTGATGACGTACTAATTTGTAACTATAGTCCTCGTAGTGTTTTACTGCAGATAAACTAGTGCAGGGTGAATAATGTGTGTGAATAATGTGAAAACAAGTGTAGTTTATACCAAAATGCAATTTATTTGCAATTACTTTCTAATTACTACAAATTCTAGAAAATTGTATCGAATGTTCACGTTCTCGAAATAAAAAATTAAAGTCAAGTACAAAAAAACATTAAACATAAATGTCATAAAAATGCCAAGGAAAAGAAATTGGACTTTCAATAACATATAAATCCCTGTACACCTTACCTATTAAAATCTTGCGAAACGTAATTACCAGTATTATGATAAGTAAACGAATTTATTATTCCTTTCGTTTTCTTTGCTCTTTTTTTGGTACTACATATTTCGATTCATTGCTCTGATTCTTGTCTTTTACTTCTGATTTTCTAATTTTTAAATAATCCTAACATATATGTTGAGATGTGTTGTAAATTGTTAGTCAAAAATTGTTGAAAAATGTGTATCATTTTTTAAATAATTCACGTTTTATCATAATTTATTATTAATATTTTAGATGTAAATATGTGAATTTTATTGGTAAAACTTGCCAATATTATTAATAATAGTATTATTATTATTTAAAAAAGTTTATTTCATTAGATTTTTCAACAATTCAGGTGTACAGGATTTAATTTTGATTTTTTTAATTTTTTTTTTATGTTTTCCCTTTTAAAGGGAAAACAAACTTTTAAAGGGGTTTTGGACTACACATATGTAGTATTAAAATAAATAGTTTGGAGACGGAATTGAAATTATATTTTAATTTAAATTAAATGAAATTATGGAATCGAGCCGGATGTAAGAATGCATCGTCTAAATAATTATCCGATTATTCTTTTTACGGAAAATACACATAATTAAATTGTATTACTTAGAGTTAAATAGTCAGCCCTTAATAGTAGCTAATTAATGGCTTAAACTTTAGTTCTGAAGTTTATTATTATTACCCATTCGGAATTATGAACTCTCTCTTCAGTAGGTGATTTCCAGAAAATTTAAACTGATTATATTTCGATTTTTTGAAATTTAAAATCACTTGATAATTGAATTCATTATGAATACATTTGTGAATGCGTAATTGTCTCGTACTCTTGAGTAATTAAAACTTTAAAATCAACAAAATATTGGTGAAGTGTCCCTAATCTAATTCGTTGAATTTATGCTGGTTAATAAAAAAACAAACTCAAAAAAACGAGAGGAGCTTATGTCATTTCGAATGTTAATTGATAGATAATTGTTGCAAACTGTAAATTCACAAAGTGTTCCTTTAATTGTATTAAAAAGCGTGAGCTTGTAAATATAAGACGTTGGTAAATAAACGTGTAATATATTAGTAATTTTCAACATATCGTATCAAATTTGTGTTAAAATTAATAAATGTGAATTAATATACATAGTTGGAATGCTATCTATATCTATATCTATCTCGACCTCTTTTATACCTATATATATAGGTACACTTTTATAAGCAAAAAAGCAAACAAACCCCTTCTAAAGCGGATTAGATCGCAACTTTTAATCGCATCTGTATGATCCTTACCCAAGTTACGCTTGATTTAATTTAATCGCTCTATATAGACCTATACCCTTTTTTAAGAGATTTATTTTATACGTAAACCTTTTTTGTGTCCACTTCTCTGTGAATATTCGTCTTCTTAATAGAGTTTATAAGGGTTGGATTTTGATTGACAGAATTTTACCTACTGTGAATATCAGTTTAAAGGTAATATTTGGTAACACCTGGCAAAGTTCATCACATCTCATAAAAACTAAGTAATGTATGTAGTTTTTAAAGATATCAGTTCACTATTTGTAAATGCATCAATTTAAAAAAGGAACAACTCTTCCATCACGAATATTTTGGAAGTGATTTCCAATATGAATCTTACATAATTGATAATAAATTACCGAAAAATGTAGTTTAGAAACAAAATATAACATAGTATAGAAACAGAGATCGAATAATCTTTGATCTCGTTCATAATAAAATCGGATGTTGTCGATGTTGTTTTCGTTTTCTCTGCAATTGTAACGGTGTATAAATAACTCAAGGGAAGTGGTTACAACGAAGTATAAGAGGTTGTTACAATTCCTAACTGTTACAAAATGCATCTGAGTCACGAAACCATCCACGCATAAATGACGGAAGCGGCTTTTTAGACGCTGCACTGTAAATATTCTAAAATAAGTAACGATGCCTTAAAGAACAGAAAAGAAGCGACTTTCAGAGACGATGCGTTAATGGTCACAACACAAAGGAGTCAAAATGAAAATTTAAGGGGCAGGAAGTCGATGCCTTTCTGTTGGTTTTTCACATCAGCAGGCGTCGAGTAAGTAGTTTATAGTGGCGTGGTTAGGTTGTTACGTTTTTGTTTGTTTAGGGAAGACGTAAAAAATAGATCTAAATTGTGCAATTGATATGTTTGCTTGCATCCATTTAGAGCTAGGCATACAGGGTGAAAAAGTACACAGCTTTTAGGAATTTTGTTTCTGGACCAAAATTCAATATGTATTTCTATGAGTCTACAGTAGTTTATTTTTAGACATAGAAGAATTAGAGCACTTGTCTAAACAGACAACCAAAACAGCTAAACTAAATTAATTAGCCACTATCACGAAGCAGTCTTATAAATCCACATAATTCATGTATTTTATGGTCCACAGAAATAATAAAAAAGCCATAAAATGGTATCACTCCAGTCGTAAAGTAGTTCGGATGGCAGCATTCCGTTAGGATTACAGCTCGGCCATAAGGGCTATTATGCAGACACCCTGGCCTTTTCATTGCCAAAGGCACATTAGTGGAACCGGGGCAGAAAATAGCTTTTAATATCCCGCAATATTTACACCGTTCAAAGTCATAAATCCGGGAATATCTCGCTGTCACATACACTAAAAATACATTTCCGTTCTAATAAGCCTTGGAAAAGCGAACGACGTCTGTAACTGCTCTAAATGAGTCAGTTTTTAGAAGGATGAGCCGAAAGGAAACGAACGCCAAAGACAGCGGTGAGGACTTAAAGTAGCAGTCGACATGCCGCCATTAATTACAGGAAAATTAAGTAAATAGTGCGGTTTAAGTCAATCATTTTAACTATGTGGAATGGTAATTGCTACTGAATCAAAATAGGGAAGGCACTTAAGGAAGTATTAAATAAACGATCTAAACGAGTTTTACATCAAGAATCCAAAAGCAAACTTAATTTTGTCTTTTGTTGGATTCTTTCAGTCAATCAGAGAAATTCGGAGTTTTTTTTGCCAAATACATTAAGAAAAGATTCTTTGGTCAAGTGGAAAGAGTATTGCACCATTTTGCTGAAATCGAACATATTCTGGTTTATGATTTATGAGACGACAAAATCCCATAAGAAGTAGCATAGAAAAGCTCTTTATGTCCAAAAGCCATCACTACACGTTTTTGTCGTAATTTTCTCTTTTCTTGTATAGCTGTAAAAGTTGGTGCATTTCCATTGCTCTAAGTATCCTGGTTTCACAGAATTCGCTCCGGTCGTCAAGTCGGCTCGTTGACACCCGGCAGTGACAAAACGCAGCATGCTTTTTGAAAGCTCCAGTTCGATACGGCATGTTACGCTTTATTACTGTTCTAATCTTAACTGCCCCGCAGCGCAGCCTGCGCGATCAACGACCATATGCGCTGGTGATGAAATTCTTTATCGAATGCCCGGTAATTGCCTCTGGAAGTGGTCTCGCTGAAAGAGCCAATAAATTGATCGGAACGCCATGCGATACGATCGGTTGTGAACTATGAAGTTTCCTTGATGTTCCGGGGATTGGATATTGGCAGCTCCTGCAGAAAGAATACTGCGATAAAAGTGTTGTGAATTATAGAAACCGAGGAGTTTCTTGGTCATAAGAAAGAAATTAAAATCAGTGAACATAGGCTTCAGAGATCACATTAAGATAAAGGTATACTCTGCAAATATAATTAAAACCAATGAAACTGAACCTATATTAATATGACAATGATAATACCTGTACCTTATAGTTGGTTCCTTCTGGTGAAATGTGACAGCTGTGCCACCCATGAAGACTTAATGAACTATAGTTAATGAATAAGGACTTAACATGTGTTAGATTTTTCTTCAACAAATCTATTTGACAATGATACAATTCAAGCATACCTTATACTATAGCTAACGTCGTAAATACGTTTTATCTTTTGGAACACTATAACATATCCAGGATAATTAAAAAGGTCCCCCTATTTCAATCTCTTTTCACAGCCAATATTTAAGGGCTGCGCAGAAAGATCGAAATAGGGGAACTTTTAGAATAGGGACCCATGAATCACAAGCCAGTAGTATATCGAAGGGTTAGAGGTGATATTGAGTTCACAATCACATCTTTGAAACACGATTATTGATTTACTTGCATATATCGAGATGTAAATTAACTCTGTTTTGGGTGAGATGTAAAAATCGATTCGGTGATATTAATGGAAGGAAAGAGGCCATCATGTTTCTTCGTCAATAAACTCACGTTTTTAACGAAGAAGCATGATAATTACTCACAGCTATTCTGATAATTAAAATTTTAACGATTTCCCAAAGAATGTCAGCACATAACACGTCAATGTACTATTACGTAACTAGCTGTAAAGTCACTTCTAAGCTTAATTGCAAAACGTTCAAACCTGAATAATAAAAATGCGGTAACAACAACGCTTTATTGAGCAAATATCCCACACATAAAGCAGCTTGTACGCTCAAACAATACTGCTAGTTAGTACGTAAAATATTGAAATGAAATTCAGTTTGCACGTGCTGACGTCTTGTTCTCCCGTACATCTTCATCATCATGCCAACTTACTATGCTTCCATTGTCCCTCACGGTTTCGCATTCTCAGAAAAGTGCCACTAATTTATAGTGAAATAATTTTCTCATTCATTTCATTTTAGGCAAACTTCATGATGGAGAACCACATGATTAGTCTACACAATACATGTCTTTATCTTACATCCTGTCTTTTTATTTATCTTAATAGTTCTAATCCATTCACGTCTAAATTTAGGCTTCCTTGCATAGATTCATGTACCTAGCGACAAACGACAAAGAAACCTAATTATGTCTACTGCTCAACGTAAAAACAGCTGTTTGTACACATTTACAAATGTCAAAACAACACAATATATTACGTGGGCGTGTAATGCGACCGAAATGCAGAACGGCAGCAAGCAACAGTAAAAAAAGTCTGTATTTATTAGTCGCCAGACTACTGTAGACATGACAAAACAAACTCCATTACGTCTGCAGTCGGCACAAGTACCAGTTACAAGAGTTTCAAACTTGATAACTTTTTGTTATTATAAAAAAGTACCACGGTATACTTTATGGCCATTTTTGACGTAACTAATCCTAACATTACAAATCTAATACATATTTTGTTTCATCATATATCATATTTGCCAGTCAGAGCTGATGCACGTAAATGCAGTCTCCCGGGACGTTATTACAAGGCAGATATGATTTATCAATAGCATTTATGCTATTCACCCGCCAAACAATTGCAAGTATGCCACTGGGAAAATCGCCCGTGCCACGACTTGCAAGGCCTGCATGTCAAATTCAATCTGCTTTTGTGCTCGTAACACCACGCTGTGTGCTGCACACAATATTTTCTAAACGTAATGGTGCTTTTGTACAGGGTTGCGTTTGAATAAGCGGACCGTGTAATATCTTTCATTTAAGATGGGGTGGTATTTATACCGACGCCGCATGCATTTATCACATTTAAGGGAAAATGTGCACGAACGGTACCTTAGTGTAACGTGCCCTGAATTTTTAACTTTGTCGTTTTTGGGTTATGCACTTAATGAGAAAATGGAATAAAGCCACACAACATAACTATACAGAGTCACAACTATACGGTGTAACTTTAACGTCTAATAATTAATAATATCTTTCGGCAATGAAAGGAGTTCGAGATTAACAATATACAACTAGCAATATACTGTTTTCATTGTCATACCAATGTAACTGCTCCCATAAGAAACCAAAGATAAAATAATTTCAATAAGTAAACAATAACATTCCACTTTTAATTTTTTTTAACAGTTTTACAATTTACCCTTCCCAATAATATACAAAATTACTGCATCTCAGCCATTAGCACTCCCATTACTACCTAAGGCCTCCCATCCAAATCTAATCTCCACCTATCACTCATCCATCAACTCTGCCACCTATCGTCGCTTTCTTTCCACATCTTCACAGTTCCTCAGATGTTCAATGATTGCATCTTCCTTCTGGCATAATCTACATTTTCTTTCTTCCTCTTTTACCCAGAATTTTCTTCTGCACTTCCCGTTGCAACATCTAAACATTGCTATTATTTTCGTGTTTCCTCTATTTCCTTTCGTTCGTAAATACTGGAGTTCTTGCATGGTGTGTATTCTTCCATAATTATTGTTGTATCTTGATTTGCTTATTTTCTCGCCCTGCAACGTCTTTGGATATCCCAGTCCCTTTCTGCAATTTGTACTCTGATCTCATATCCCTGTTCCCTCTTCCTTTCTATTTCGTCCAGAGTGCATCCATTACTCTTCCATAGTATCTTTTCCTTTTCTCTGCCCACCTAGTCTTAACGCCTTTCTTCAGATCATTCCAACACGCCCCAAGTATTTTATTCTTCTCATCTGCCCTCATTTTTTCTTTAAATTTGACGACTCGTCTCCTGCGTCTAGATTCTTATCCTCTTTCCTTTGGTCTCTTCCAAAACGATGTACTTGGGTGTACTCCTCTCCAGTCCCAAATCCATCATAAGTAGGTTATTTGGAAGTTCTCCATTTTCTCCTGCTCTTTCCAACCCCATACCCCCCTTCCAAAATCTTCTTTGACCTATTCCCGCCCAAATTTGAGGCATTATTGCCTCAAATTTGTTGCCTCCGCCGTTTCTCTTCATTGCATACCCCAAATATTTGTACTCTTTCACTTCTTCTATGCTTTTGTTCCCCCATTTCCATCTTATCTTCCTTTTTCTTCTTCCTCCCTTTCTTTCTAAACACCACAATCTTCGACTTGTCTGCATTAAGTTTAAATG
>JAWQRJ010000223.1:0-24493 GCA_033557515.1 Diorygopyx duplodentatus
AAGTTTGCCTGGTTAATCGAAAAAACGTAACATTTAACTTGTTTGTAGCATATTTTGACAACTAGTGACTTCAGAGGGCATTGCTACCAACTATGCTATTGGAAAAATCACTATCCAACGTCAATAGTTGCTGTAAATAATTATTTATAATCATTTGAATCAATGTTTTTTTCTAACTGATAGCTAACTCAATTTTTTCTCTGTTTGTAACATTTATTTATTTAAGTTCCAAGTTGCAGTCAACCTTGCGGTGAATACTGGTTTTAATTTGTGATATTTATTTTTCTGAAGGTTTTCTAATCTGTGACAGTTGGTGCTCTTAGGAAAGAATTTGAGCTTGGTGAGACAAGTCATTATTCGCATTATTTGGAAGATAAATAGAATTGTAAGGGAAACATCTAACAGAACTTTGGGGAGCTGGCGAGATCTATCGGTGGGGAAGCGAAACAGCCTGCCCGAGGGTAACCGCACATGGTGACATAAAAGTGTTCTTTTATGTATTTTATCCGCGGGAAATTGATTGAAATAGGTACCGACCTTCAGAAAAATCGTCGTAACATATAAAAAAATTAGGTTTTGCTTATTATAGCTGGGTTGCTATAATAGCGTTCGTGTGCTGGTCGAATGTTAGTTTTATATTTCACCACACGATGGCGCGTACTTTTTGTTATTATAAATTGAAACGAACACTGAAAGTCCCAGCAGAGCTCGGAGTACCTGATAGACCGAGCGATAGTTTACCAGGTACTAATAGTGTAATACAGCACATTTTCATCAGCTTCGTCTGAACTGTCTTTGAATGGCCGAGTTTTTTTATAATATAACACAACAACAAACCGTCCGTATTATACAAATAACAATAATAAATACATTGGAGGAGTCTCCATCTAGTGGATCCTAGTGAAGGTAGAGAAAGTAGCGTTTGGCGAAGAAAACTGTATTAGGTATAATGTTTTATTTTACGTGAAAAAACATTTTCTTGAAGATGGCGTGTTTTGACGCTTCGTCGTACATTTCTACATGTGTTATAAATGGGAGCAAGAAATAAAACAAACATGAAGAAAAGAAAAGTTTTGTTTCGTAATTATTTTATTCAGAATATTTTTGTTTTGTGCCATAATCCTAATCTCGTTGTTAAATATTTATTTGCCCAAAGTGGCACCGTTTAGAGATCGGGGGGTTAGATAAGAGAAAGTCGTGTTTAAATTCATAACAGATCAAATATTATTCGTGATTATTATAAAAGAATATATAAAATAAGTAAATAACCAAATATGGATTGAATGTGGTCTGAGTCATCACATGTTTTGTAATCGTGCATGTTGTGTAACGTATTTGACTACGTCTTGTGACAGTCATCTGAGCTTGTGATAGAAATGATGGGAAAATGAATTGTAAGATAGGCACTAGCACATTGGCATAAAGCGAAATAGGTAATAAGCAAACTTTACTATTGCTATTAGATATTTGAGATAGACGCAAAAATAACTTTTTCCAAATGGCTCACTATATGTTCTTACATTTTTGAAAACAGGCAAACATTCCGCACAGAAAAGTGTTAATATATGAGTATCCTTAAGTTGAAAATAACGGAAGAACCTGGCGAACTTACTTCTAAAAAACCTTACTTCTAAAGATGCCGTCTGTAATGAACGTTGAAGCGCCAACGGAGAGTAATTAGTTATCAATGATATAATTCTTAGAACACTACTACACATTTCTCTTCGTTCACAGATGCGGGTAAACAAAAAAATTAATGTTATTGTTAGTATTTGGTATTATTAAAGCTACTAGTGCTGCTATACATATAGATATTTTGCACAGAATATTCCATTAAAGTTGTTCCTGAAAAGAATAATTTAATTAATTTGATCTAAAATTGCAAGTAACCCAATTCTTTCGTTAACTTTTTTCAGCAGACAAAACTGACATAAAAAAAATCACTGCAGTCCAAAAACTAACACCCGGTTAGACAACTCATAGTTTAGCTGTCCAGTTGTCAGATTGTTAACAAGTCGTTAACCAATCAGATTGAGGAATTTCAAATCTGAATTCTGTACTCCGATTAGTTAAATCGTTAACCAATCAGAGTAGACACTTTTTCTTTAAGTCTGATTATTACCAAGTATTCGTCTTCTAAATCTAAAACAGTTATCATCGAGTACAGGGATATTTCCTTCATAATAATAATTAATTAATAATTGCTAAGCAGTCTCAATTACGTTGTGAAATTTTTGTTGCATTATCTTTGTTATAACTATAACAACTAAAACTAAAAATAACTATAATTTACAAGCCTACCTAATTGCCTTTCTTAAAAAAGCTTACCTATAATTTCTAGCAGAAAACTTTGTTTTTTACTCAAAGTTGGTCAAAACAACTTTGAGTAAAAACAAACCTCGTCTTTAAAGATTCAATTTTGTAGGGGACGATAACTGAAATCTCCAGTGGTTAGAGCAAGCAAAGTCTGTTAAGTGTGAAAATGAATAAATTTGAAGGTATTTTGTTGTTGAATTTAGCATGAATTCTAGTAATCTCAAAGCATTGGGATATTTATTTGCTGGGAAATTCGCCTCGATTTCTATTCAAATGGCTTCCCGTTCCTCTCCAAAAATGTAATAACCGTACACTAATTGCCACCCAACAAATCCCACTAAAGCGGCACTCTAACAAATTACAGCACGGCCCAAATCCATTTAACCAAAAGTTCAATTTAACCGGAACTGTGTTGTGTAAAAATTCGAGGCATCAAATAACGCACAGGACATTATTGTGCCGTAGAGATTTTCCTGGAACTTTGCAATCCGCAACTTCGGCCTCTATCTCCGTCTTTATCTTTTCTTTCAATGCGGCGCTCATGGGTGTTATTTAACCTACCGCTGTGTGCCTGCGCTTGTGCTGAATAAAAACTGAATCTAGACTGCAAGGAATGCTGCAGCGGGAGTCGGAGTCGAGAATAATGCAGGGAGCAGCCAGTGTTCGAGGTACATTTGATTTAATTGCATGGGGGTCTCTGATGAAAGGACTTTTTATCCCAAGTGACCCAGTCCTTGCGCAAGAGTTGGATGCCTTCGCTGGGAAGTTCATTTGGTGTGGACTCAAATATACTTTTTTGGATGGTGTTTTCAGTATTCCCAGCACTCTAATGCTAGAAGGAAGTTTAGTATCCCCGACAGTGAATTGCAACGTTCTTAAGTACTGTTTGGATTAGTTATTTCTGAAAGAGTTGTTGCTATCGACAGTTGCCGATATTTGTCTAGTTAGACAAATTCGAAATTGTATTCGAAAACAGCCGATAGGCTGTAATTGCTAAACCAACTAAATACCAACTGAGCTATCGAAGTTTCTTACCCCGACACGTTAAATAATTAGGTTTCCATTAAAAAAATTTGACCCCGCTATGACCTTGAAAATGTGCCCAATGTCAAAAAAATAATATCATTACTTTGTTCCCCCGTCGACAACTATTATTTCAATATTTTTTTCTAAAATGCGCCGTTCGTGAAACAATTCGCTATTAGCTCTAAAATTTAATTCTCCTTTTATTTCTTTTTTGCTTATCACTTTTGCAACTACCTCAATTACGAAATAAAATATTGGACAATTGTGTTGCGACCAAAGGAAATAAATTCGGGCATGAATGGGTTAACACATATCCTTGCCGCGAGCCTGTATGCGACAGGATCAATTCCTCTGGGCGAAAGCGTATATCGGGCTGGCCCATTGTTGTGAGTACGTGATCTCAATGCTTTTAGTTCGAGTTATAGAGGCAAAATGGAACTTCCTCCGGCTTGCAGCGGAAGATGACGATAGGGATGGAATACCAGCGAAGGGGATAGGAGGCTGTGTAGGGGTTATCAGAGTTGGAATCATTGCAGAGTTGGGAAAGGAATCATCAATACATCCTTCTTTTTAATTAAAGAAGGAACTCTAGAGGGAAAAGAAGAGGAGAAAATATGTAATTGTTCAGCTTAATGATGTATTTAGAACGCTTTAAAAATTTGCAGAGGAATAATAAACTAAGGATTTCAACTCATTAGAAAATGAACGAAATCAGTAAAAAAATCTGCGTTAATTGCATAAAATAAACATGCAAAGAAACTTTAATTTTTTAATATTTTTTTTTTTATAACGTATACCTAAACTGTCCATGTATTTCCCTATGAACAGCAATGCTTTTTTTGGATATACGTATTTCATCATTCCTGAACTTTTGGGCCACGCTGCATGTATGAGTTACAACTTTGACGTGTAACCTATAAATTTCCTTTTGCTTCTGCTTTATTGAAGTTTGCCGAGTATGGGTATGCATGCACTTTTAATTATACCAATTAATCAATTTATTATTTTAGGAATGAAGTATTATTGCATTGCACTTATATCATTTCTTTTGGTCACCATGGTGGTAATACTTTCATCGAAGGGAAGCAATGTAATTCTTAGGAATCACTTACCATACCCATTTCTGAGACAAAGAAATTCAACTTTTAATTTACCGGAAAATATGGTTGTAGTGAAAGTAAATGATAGCACCACAGGTACATTCGTGCATGTTGAAGGAGTGAATACGGTTTTCAACTTAACTGTGGTCCAGCAAAAATATATGAACGATGCATTTTCCTTAAAAAATGTTTATGAGGGTGGATTCAGACAACCAAATGCAGAAATTTGTTCTTCGGATGACAAGCTTTTACGTTACATTATATTGGTTATGTCAGCACCTGAAAGGGGCAATTTTCGTTTTGCAGTAAGAAACACTTGGGGTAAAATAGCCAAGGGGTACAAAGTACCTGTAGTCTTCTTTATGGGGTTACCTAACAGTACAAATGGACATAGGCTTATAAGAGAAGAAGCTGATACGTATCAAGACTTAATACTCGGTAATTTCTTTGACATATACGAGGGACGTACGATTAAATCTGTGTCTATGCTAGAATGGATTAGCACCTATTGCAATAACACTGAATTTGTGTTAAAATGTGAAGATGACACCTACGTAAACATGGAATACTTACATAGCTATTTAGCAAAAGTGTCCCAGAAGCACCGAGCAATATATGGATTTTTAGCATTAAAATGGAAAGTGACCAGGAATTCTGATTCAACGTATTATGTGCCCAAATCACAATATGAGAACGAAACGTATCCGCACTTTATTACAGGACCGGCTTATCTCTTCCCCGCAAATCTGGCTAAGGAAATGTATGCTGTATCGTTGAATCTTACATTTTTGAGACTAGAAGACGTCTTTATAACAGGGTTAGTTGCAAAAGTGCTACATATACAGAGGATATGGCAGGAAAGGTTTCTGGCCTCCCCTTATTATCCAGTTTATCAATCACGGGCTATTGAAGATGCGGTTATAGTTCATGCGCCTTACATTTTTAAAGAAGATAAGTTATGGATGGAGTTTATTCGTGTTCGAAATATTCTAGCGAGAAACGTGTAGCACTTGACCGGATTTAAGTTTTAAGAGCACTATTTTTCTTTGGTTTCTAATATTTAATTAGATTACTTTAATAAATCAGCATTTGAATATGACATGACTTTTCGTGTTACCTACTTGTCATTGAAAAAATATAGAAGTCATTATGACAAGAGTTGCCAGATGTACAGTCTATTCTCAGGGACTTTAGAATTATGTGACGTATCTATACTTATTTTGAAGCGTGCAAGTGACATTTACTCAGAATGACCCTGATTATTATAAGACGCAAGAATATTTCGGCTTATCCCTGTATGTTACTGGTGTACTCACTTTACTTCTCCGTAATAATTTATGCATTTGTAAGATACACGAAAGTGCAAACTCAGGAAACAATAGGTGACCCGCATTTAAGAGTCAGACAACTATTATACCGCACACGAGCTGCTGTTATTGAGAAGATCTACACTAGAGGATTTGCTTATAACAATAAGGACATATGCTTGCGATCTCTGTATACTGTTGTCGTTTTGATAGCGTCACATCCTAATAGGACTGGAGAAAGAACTGCCATACGTACTACATGGGGTGTGATGGCAAAAACGAGAGGTATACCTTACGTTTTCTTTTTGGGAAAGACCGATAATGCGGACGTAACAAATGAATGTAGAACATATAGAGATATTGTAGTCACTAATGCACCAGAAAGCGAGACGAATGCGCAGACTTTAAGGACGCTTTCAATGTTGGAATGGGTTGCTTATCATTGCCAAACAGCGGAATTCGTTCTCAAAATCGATGACAACATGTTCGTAAACATCAATAATTTAATATCATATGCCGGAAGGCTTGATCCGACATTGAAATCTATCTACGGTAGGATAGTTCCAGGTTTGCAGCCTGTTAGAAACGTCTCGTCTATGTATTATATGCTCGAAGAACAATTCTCTAAAGAAAATTTTCCTACCTTCATGGCTGGGCCAGCTTATCTTATACCAGGCAGATTTGTGCAACTGATGTACAAGACGGCTTTGAAACAAAGATGCCTTACGATGGAAGACGTTTTAATTACTGGGATAGTAGCTGACATATTGCAAATGAGAAGAATAGGGGATGAAAGATTTTTAAACTCCATCCATGCATGCGACAAATGTGACATCAAAGGGGCGATAGCTGTGCACATCTCCTTGAGCTTAAAGAAACCATTATGGAAACAGTTTATTCGAGATATCAAAGGACTGGATAAAAAGTTGTAATCTTTGTTTGTGGTATGTACATCATAAACGAGTTATCAGCATAACCTTTGTTTATATATTTACCTAGTTGGTATTTGTGCGTGATTCAAGTGAAGTAAACATTTATTAGATTGTAATTATTCGTTTTTCATAGTTTAGCAGTTTTATTATAATTCATACTTTGTAAAGGTAAGTCAATTCCATAATCAAGATGAAAAGTCCAAATATCAATATTTTCTACCAATATCAATAACATAGTCACGTTTTGAGTGATTTCTTATTCTATTTCTATTATAATAAGTGTAGTAGCTACGAAAGAGCTGTTCTAGTTAATGAATTTCATTTTCTTATTAATAATAGTGACGTATGCGACCAGTGGATTAAAATATCAGGCATCGTTTTCATTTTACTATCATTTTTTAAGGTTGTTAAATTTTTACTAATCGGACAAACTTATTTAATGTGGTTGCTGCATTTTCACCCCAGGCAATGTGCTTCTCAATTTATTTCCAGATTTAATTAATTATAAAGTACCCAAAATGCAATTTATTATTAGTCATTATTTTAGTAATATGTTGGATAAGAATACTAAAATAATATGGTGTAGACAAATAAATAATTAGCCAGAATACCAAGAGATATAATTACAAAAAAATTAAATTGGTTAATTGATCGACTGCCTTAAATCCTTTCAAGATCTTTGAAGTGAGAATGGTCGTGACAAAGAAATTATAAGATGTTGTTGAGTTATTTAAAAAATGATCAATTTTATAGATTTATTTTAATAGAATAACTGCAGAGCTGTATTAAATAGCTTTAAGTATTCATAAAAGAGTTATTTTACATGATCTTATTTTTATTTTAAACAATGTACGTGACCAAATATTTAATGCTCGGAATTAAAATCGCGCCAATTTTTTTGCACAAATTATAATAATATGTATAAGCATTTCTACTATACTATACGCATATAGTAAGCAAAGTACAGAACATTACGTACTTTGGTCACATATCGATAAAAATACTCATTAGTAGGGCACGGATCTTTATTTATTTAAAAATGGCAAATATTTAAACGTAATATTTAACAAAAAAGATGGAATATTTATTAAAAACGCAATATACTTACTAAAGTTTTTTAATACACAAAAGGCTAGAAATGATACAATTTACAATTACTTAAATTTGTATTAAAATCATTTGTTTACACTGCATATAAATGTTTTTTTATAATAGAAAGTAAAACTTCTTCGTTTATCTCGAAATAAAGCTTTATATTGGGAGAAACTTCTTTCCACATCACATGAAGTAATTGGAGCATATTTAAATTTTGAAATATCTGAAGGACTCAAAGCGTTTAATACTTTAAAATCTCCATTTTCTTCTTCCTTTTCTTCATTAAGGATCCCAAGAAGCTTGTTTTTAGTATATAGTAAAATTTTATAGCCTGGATTTTTGTTTAACATCTCTTCAAATTTTTGGTTCGCTTTTTCTCCGAATTTACCTGGACATGATTTAAGCAACATTCCTTTTTCCAAGTTTTCAATGATCGTTGCAAATCTTTTAGCAATTTTTTAGCTTCACCGATGGCCACGCTTTCATCTTCATCAAAACAATTGTGTGTTCAATAGATTGCAGATTTTCACCATACTAAAATACAGACGACCATGTCTCCCATGCCCCCCGCTTGGTCACGTTTGGTTTAGGAAGTAGGGGCAGCCCTGGATTAATTTCTTTGAGCATTTGAAGTCTCCTCGGCGCTTTTAAAAAAAATTCTTGACACTAGAAATTAAATTGTTTGTGGCCCTGAACTCTGTCCTCACAGTTTCAGCCAATCTGTGCAACCCATGAGCCATGCAAGTAACATGAATCGTCTTCGGATAAAATATTTGAATTGCCTTCCCTGCTTTTATCATGTAAGGTGCTGCGTCGCTCACAAATAAGAGTACATCATCGTATTTTATTTCACATTAAACGAAATCCTGGAGCAAAGCAGAGTGAAGTATATTTTATGTGTATGGATATTGCAATTTTCGAGATTGATAATTTCTTTTTGAGGTTTCGTGAACAGTGCGACTTCTATAGTATTTGTGTTCGCAGGTTTACAAATGCAGGCGGGCAGTGATTCTCAAAATTTTATTGGGAAATTGTATTTCCATTTATATTCTCGTCTTCGTTGAACATAATTTTTTAAGAAGAGAATTAGAAAAATATTGAATTATATTTAGATTAAATGAGAAAAAATGTTTATTTTTCGATATTTTTCGAGATTGTGTATAATTAATAGCCAGTACGTAGACACTCTCTTCTATTTAGAAATGTACAATTTTTTATACGGGTGTATTCTATTACTATCCGTTTTTTCAAATGTTCAAACGTAAAAATCTCGATTATTTTAAATTGCTGTTTTCGTTATTTTCTTTGCATGACTGGACACTACAGAAAAAACATTTTGAACTCGGTTTTTTGTTTAGGTTCGACATTCGCTACCTGTGGGACCTCCGATCATAACAGGACAATAATACTTCCCTTAACCCACAAAATGTTATAGCGATTTTTCTTCTGAATTTTGTTACATGCAGAGATAGCATTTATCAATAGAGCTGCTAAATGTCACATGTAAATTGAGGTATGTTTAATTTGAATTTTGTATTGTTGGCATTACCGGAAATTTTAAACACATATACAAATTTGACTTTCTCTATTGCAACTTTAACCCTTAATTACTCGCACAAAGACTTACTCGCATGGGGTCACTGTAGACCCCAATTTATTGGATAAATTTCCAATGATCGATGGTGATGAATGCATTCCGACTTAAGAATTTTTTGTTCGAGTGGTTGACCCCATGCGAGTAATTAATGGTTAAATTGATATTATAAGTTCATTTTATATTACCGAATATTACTTTGGGTTAGAGAAGCGCAAGTAATAATTTACCACTTATTGTATCGCAAGATGAAAAAAATATCCCCTGATGGTTTTGAATTGACATATTCTATCCACAATGACTATTCCTTATCCTATAGTCTTTTCCATAGACTAGCAGGTGCTAAATACAAGGAATTTGTAAAAAATTACAGATAAATAACCGTAGGCCGATTCTAAAAAAGAAGGCAGAATTTCTAAAAGTCAAGCAGACATGGACTTATTTTGTGAAAGAAGAGATACAACGGAAAGTTTATTTGTTATCATTAAACAATGTCCATTTTACATTAAATGACATTTATGTGCCAAATAAGAATTGGAATATAAACAAGAATATAGTGCCTTTTACAACTAAAACTCACTAATCTGTGGGATATAGTTATAAAAAGTGAAACAATAGGAAGAGTTTGCATGAATAACCGCGTGTCAAAGCACTATGATTAAAATGTATAAAATAATATTTGCAATATTTAAAATCAGATCCAAACATTTTTTTTGGATAAAACCTGGAACACAAATTCGAATATGGCTTTATGATACCGATATAAAAGCAAATCCTAACAGGATTTTAAGAGGGCATTACATGTGAACTTGCAAATTGGGTAACCACATGAAACCATTCTTTCTAGAAGAAAGCAAATTCCTTCAATAATAATCGATCAATATTCGATAATAATCGATATTCCTAATCAATCAAATTGCACAGTAATTAATACTGTCGACTTCAGCAAATTTCAAAAAGCAAACAAATAATGTTTTTATAGGAATTTTAGTGCCATATATGAATAGTGGGGCGCATTAGAACATCTGACTTCCAAATACACTTTATTTGGAAGAATCTAATACGCCGGATTAGTGAAAACAATTAGTGACAAATATTCTGTCGTTGGTCTGTCGAAATAATCGTTACTATGATTGGAATAATTACTACCAATATTAAATACCAAGTATTTGATGTTTGAACGTTTATTTTTTATTAGTTTCATTTTATTCTATTTCTTTGACTAGTTTCTTTTTATTCTGTTTCTAAGTAAGAACATTATACTATTCCGACTCACATTACGTTTGATATTTGAATTCAAAAGACCGCTCGCTTTTCAGGTTACTGATGACGTTTTCCACATAATGCCCAATGTTCGACTTTTAAATAAGTAACCATTTTTCATGAAACATTTCCATTTCTACGCATTCTAATAAAGTAACGGGGGCACGGATTTGATACCGCAGGCATTTCTGGTTACTCTTACGTATTAATTGCATCCACGTTGCAGGTTATTTTCAACTTTCCTCTTTTCGGTTGGTCTTAGTCCATTTAATAATATACATCGAAGGGATCTGGATTAGCGTTCATTTCATATTCCGTTGGCGACATACGATCAAGCAACATGTAATACATTATCAACAAATATGTAAGAAACATGCTTGCTGCGGTTGCATAGACTACACTCCTGCTGCAGAGCAGATTAAACATGTTAAATGTCAAATTGTCACTTGTGATGTTTTCACAAATATGACAAAAATTATGAAGGGAGCAAACTTAGATTTAGTAATGGACCCGCCACAGATTAAAGACTTTTCTTACATTTTTTCTGTGACAATAACTACTACACACACGGTATCTAAGCCCGTTAATCAGTAAGCCGATAGATGGTGTCTACATAAGAGAAGGAAAACCGTTTACCTATTGTAAAATACAGTCAATTTATTTTTTATAATCAACGTAAAACACTACGATGGTATAAACAGATTTTACCTTCTACTACAAAATACCTATCTAGCCTATAACCAATACATTGGAAACAAAATAACACTATACGAATTTCGACTGATTACTCATAAGGAATCATAATTATGCAAAAAACATAATCCTACCTTGTAGAGATTAGCGGTTAGAATTTTTGTTTGAAACTTTTTTGTTGTGCATTAGAATTTTATTCTATTTTTCATTAGTGTAGTCTATTTCAGAATTATAAACTTTCATGTAACCAAATCATAATATGTAAAATGAATTAGAGTAAAATAATTAAACTGGCGAAATATTGTTCTATTTTTGTAAATTTAGTAGAAATGTACCCAAATAATTGCGCTTTCCCCATAGTGCAGAAATTCCATTAAAATATGTGGATGCATACGTGTGATGTCTCAAATAAAAACAAAAAAATGCAATTACAGGTTATAATACTTTATACTTTAACGTTTATAATACTTTTATTGTAATATAATTTATTGTAATTTCCATTAAATCAAAAAAAAAATTGAAAATGTTTAATAATTTTTTATATTAATAAAAATTAAATGTATACAAATTGGGCACTAACAAACACTTTGATTAAATTGCCACGAAAACCAGGACGTGAATCACAAAAAATATCCGAATATAACTCAAACTCAAGTAATTGATAACAGCAGTCAGTAGCACTATGCAAATCATCGTTTAATATTATAACTTAAACTATACCTACATAAAGACCGTTGCTCAGATATTAAGTAGGTAATGATTTGATTGGTGGTTTGTTGAATAACTTATTTTGACAATGATCAGCCATCAAGATGGCTTGACCATTCATTGGGTTAATCAACAGCGAACTAAATAATCATTTTTCTTAAGCGTTATTCACGTGATCATGAATGTTAGGCAACCAAATCTACACAACTGGTATTGGTTTTCCAAGTAGAGTAAATGAACTAGGAAAAATTAGTAGCGTATCGAAAAATTTTCAAAAAAGCAAACTTTGTTTTTCAGTAATCAATTTATTTTCAAAAAATCAAAATTATTACTAAGACAAAGTTAAATTTTTATTATGCAATTAATTAAAAAATCACAACTATTATAAAAGCTGTTCAAAATGTCCGCCTTATGCATCTAAACATAAATATACTCTTTGTTTCATGGGGGTAGAAACTCGTTCTAGTACTTCTGGTGCGTATCTCTTGATCTGTTGCTGCTTCCAGTTCCTGAATCGTATGTATTCTAAAAAATATTGTTTTTAACTCGTCCAAATAGATAAAAATCCAAAGGGGATAGATCTGGACTGCGGGACTGGACTAATTATACGATCCCATAAAATTCTTGTAAATACCGCAGAGTCGCATTCACAGTATGTGATGTAGCTCCATCTTGCTGAAAATAGTTCAACTGAAGCTCATCATCGAGCATTTCTTTATGCTTGCCGCAAAATATCAGGATATCTTTATACATTAATTGTGTCTCGGAAAAAATAGGGTCAATTATCCTTCTTCGCATATGTTATTAGGTAAACTTATGATATCACTAATGTTTGAGTAGCTAATCTTGGCACTACTTTCTGTAGGCTTAATTTAATGCGCCTCTGAACGTTGTCAATAACGTTCTCCGCTAAAACTGTCGTTGTGCGAGTTGACTTGCTTTTGCATATACTGTGCTTTTTCTCATATCCTCCAAATCAGCACCAGCCTATGGTTTTTAAATACATCGTAAGCAATGTTGGTATCAGGAAAAGTTTCCATGCAAGACTGCAAAGAATGGAATTCTTTGCACTTTCATGAGGATTCCGGGTACAACTGCGGAAGTTTACCATTAAAATAAAAGCGTTTTGTTCTTTTGTGAGCACCATTTTGGAAGGTCTACAAAAATATTAAATCTTTTTGCAATCATTCCAGGTCTTGCTCCTCTTCTCCATACTGTTATCCATTCGTAATTGTCTTCTTCCACGTCTCCTTCGGTTTTCGTCTTCTTCTCCATTCTTTGTAGGTGGCCCCACTAGCCTAACTGTTTCCTCACAATGAACTCCATCAAAGATATTACTTCAAGTTTCATCCCTTATTTACACGTTCTATCTTCATGACTATCATCTTGGTTTGTCTTGAAATTTCTTTTTTATTTATGAAGGTTTTATTTATTGCATCGTATAGTTTCCTCGCTTTCTCTATTTTCTTATTTATTTCCTTTTCCTGGCCGCCGTATTCGTCAATGCTTACTCCCATATACTTGAAATCATGTACTTGTCCTACCAGTGCTTCATCTGTTTTTATCTTCAACTGTTGATGTTTGATTCCTACCACGATGACCATCGGTATGTTCTTGTTTAATTGCATCCCATGTGCTACTACATTGCTCCATGTTTCAAGGCTCTCTCTCTTTTGATTGTCAGGTTACACTTTTTCATGACATCATCCATTCCCAAAGTATATAATACAGAACTCGGTCTTCCTCCTTGTCGTAATCCTTCATTTGTCTGGAATAATAATATAATTTCATGTTGTTTCTGATCACATAGTTAACATTGTCGTTGTTATTAAGTTGCCCTCTATACCTCTTCTCCAAAGGCTACCTCATAATTTATTCCTTGGAACCATGTCAAACGGTTTTTTTTGTTAAACGAGGAAAATGTAATCTTGAACACTCTTACCTTTCTGGACTTTGGCACTCTGACAATGTAGGTCGTGTTAGTTGCTGGAGTTTTTTATCGAGGATTCTTCCGTATACTTTCATAGAAGTGTTTAGTAGCGTGATGCCCCTATAGTTATTACAGTTAATTTTGTCGCTATTTTTGTAAATAGGCAGGATCTAGTGGCACCTTTGCCTCCTTCCATGATTTATTATAAATCAGAGTTAGCATTTCTATTCTTCTGCTTCCATGTGTTTAAGCATTTCGGTAGTGATTTTGTCATCTCCTGTGGAAATGACAAAAGGAAATTTATACAATAAGTTGCAACCAAAATCAAACATTGCACCCTAAAATAAGTGTAATCTTAGGTAGAAATGCCTTGTTTTCGAAGTCAATCTCTTTCTGACTATCTAATAAAGCATTTCAAGAAAAAAACAACAGAAAAAAGAGTTTGCAGTTTTAACTTTAAATTAACTAGTTTTTTAGCCCTTCCAATTTTCAAGTATTAATATCAACGAGCGTTATTTAATTACATAACTATGGTCAGCTATAAAAAAGCTGGGGTGTATTGTTGGCTTTTCAGAGATTTTCGATTACCTTTACATCGACATGTAACCCAATTATGACCTCAAAACCCGATATCAATTTCATCGCTATTTTTACCTCGTCCCACCTGAATAGCGGACAAAACGCGATGGTTTGAACATAGCTGTAAAGAGCCCCGATTATATCTTTTATTTCCGTTCGACCAAAGCGGACGATAAAATTTGATTTACTACCTAGTTCGGCTATTGTACTATAACGATTCGCCTTAGATATAGAGTTCCGAAAGAAGGATGTTGAAACATAGCTGGTAAAAATAATAATTTTAACAGTCGTCACAACTTTCAGTTCGATCTGCAGTAACCAGAGAACATCCGCTTAGCTACAGTCTAAGCGCCTATTAGATTGGAAAGTCAACTGATTTCGCACTGAGTAAATTGGTCGAGAAGATTGATGCCACTATTAACCGGAAGGGAGGCATCGGCATCATTTCTTGGCATAGAAGTTTTGTTTGAAAACGCCCTACCCGTGGTGGCAGCGATATGATTATGGAGACAGACCTGAAGGAACAGAAACAGGGGATATCATCAAGGAAATGTTTTATCTCCCCTATTGTGGTCGATCCTGGTGGGTAACCTCCTAGTGCAATCCCATAAGCAAAAGGTTGAAGCTCAAGCATATGTGGACGACCTAGTAGTCCACGTATGAGGAAACCATGTGGTCCCAACAGTCATTCAAAAAGCACTAAATCCAGGCTGTAGGTGCAAAGTGGTTCCATATGAGACCTATGTATTTCACAATTCTGCGATAGCTAATTACCTAGTAGGTTCATATATCGTATTATTTGCCCCAAACTTTTTATTATCTACTGTTAAAACTGCTAATACGATTCCTACTAGAGTGTATTTTAACTTATTTTTCTGGCTTAGGGAAGTCAATTAATTTTCCTGCTTTACATATAAAAAGTATATTGAGGTGTTCTTCCCCCAAAAATTATAATTTTTATCACATTATCGGCAATATCTTGCAAACCACTTAACCATTTGTAACTAAATTTGGGGAAAATAGCCAGTTACTATATGTCATTTTTTATTTGAAGTTTTGGTGATATACCCACCACGATAAGGGAATTAAGTGGGATAGGGTGTTAAGGGATGCAATTTTTGAATAACTTATTTTGAAACTTTTTGTCTTTTTGTAACTTACCCCGAAAATGTTCCATTATCTACAAAAAAACTAAAACACGAAACGGTATCTTTCAAATTTTTGCTACAGAATTTAGGCCACGTCCAATAAGACCAACATAGGCCATGTCGAATAAGACAAGTACTTGGTCATTTGTAACCAAACTTTGAGAAAATATTTCTTTCCTGTACACCATTCTGTGGTAAAATTTTGGCGAACTACCTCTTACGACAAAGGATGAAACGAGGTGGGAGTGAAATACTAAAATTCGCTAAAATATAAGATTAGATTGGATTACTCCTTTATTAGGACGTAAATATATTAAATATAACAAAGACATTTTTCAAGGAAAAAAGACGCATCCGAGACGCGACTCGAACCTGTGTTATAAATACTAAAATGTTGATTTGTAAGATTTACCACTATTTATCACTATTTAATGCCGTGTAATATTGTAGTACAGTTCATTTTGATATTTTAATGTGTTTTAAGTTACTAAAATGTGCAGTGATTAAATGCTATTTTTTTAAATAACATTAAACCACGTCTAGGAATTCTATCCAACAAACGAGTACCCCTGGAAATCAACAGTAGAAGTAATACAGATCGAACTTCCAAAAATTATTTTTGTGTTATACAACATGCTTTGGTAAAATTTGCTTTGCCTATCCCCTACAAAAGAAGGTGAAGTGAAGTGAGTGGAATATCAAAAATTGTATTTTACTATCCTATCTTAAGTACGTTGTAATATTGACATAATATTGGCTTTTTTGTCTTTGCTGCAACCCAACTAAAATATAATGATCGAACAGAAACAACAACATTAAGCCATGTTGCTGGAATTTTGATTCGATTAGCAACTTGAGCCTATGAAAGACCTATGAAAGGAGCTGAAAGAGCCTATGAAAACAAGCCTATGAAAATAAAAAATTGTTACCCCCTCTTTTAAATTTATAATTTTGGGGACAATTCCTTACGGCAGTCGTTTTTGTAGGAGAGCGAGTCGTGGGTGGTAAATAACAAATGGGCGCCATTAATTCAATAAAAAAATAAATACCTGCCCTGAATAGTAGACAGGAGGAACACAAAAGATATTTTTTTCAATTATGTAACAGATCCCATCAAATTACAGAAAATAAAAAAAATGTGTGATGATTTGAAATAATAAAGTAATGGTCACATAAACATCAACCATTAATTACTTAAATACAAAAAAAAACAATAAAATAGGTATAGTAATCACTAATCCTTTACAGGATGATATATGTTTATTAGTGAACTATTTCCTAGCTGTGTAAATATTGTTTTAGTTTTTTTAAAAATTAGTATCTATGTTTTTTTAAAGAAAGAGTGTTTTATTTCTGTATATATTATTTTAAATTAATTTTATTTCTTTACACAACACAAAAGTACCGATTGAAATAATTATCTCCTAAGAGGAATGAAAATAAACTGTTAAAACATCAAATTCTGAAATTACATAAATTAAGTAGACGTAATTTATCTGCGACTTTCTGAAAGAACCGAATGTTTCTCCTCCCAAATGACTCTTTAAAACTCAAGAACGTCGTTGATTCCACCTTCCCAATACATCATAGTCTCCACCCCCTTGGTAATAAATAATTTAGGAAATCGAGAATTCCAGAAATTCCTTAACGTGAACGAAACCAAAAGTCAGGAGCTCAAGATGGAAAACTAAGATCTTCCGTATTCGAAAATTCTCTTGGTTGTACGAACACTCGTGGCTGAACCAATACAGGAGCGTGCTAAAACCCTCTTTAGCACGAAAGAAAACTGTAGAGTACCCAAAAATCAACAGTCACGCAGATTCCATTTAGATACCAGTGGTATAAAAGAGTTTCCGTGGTGCGCTTTAAATTTTACGGTCCCTCCAAAAAAAATCGGTACACGAGAAACTACAATAAAGTCTAAAGAAACCAGGATTAGAAAGTAAAGAAAAAAAGAAGATTAGAGACTAAGCCGCGTGTTTAACACGGACCACTCAAAAACCGTGACCCAACGCTCCAACACGAACTCAACCACCTGTTTTAAAGCTCGATCCTTATGACCAGATGTTCAAAAAACCAAGACACGAGAAATAAACTAAAGAAATAAACTTTATCAACTAATCTGTTGATACAATGCTGAGCTAAGAAACGAAGTAAAACTAAACGTAGACTCCTACTGAAACCTAAAAAAGAAACATTTGCGGAAACATACACGCTACAAAATAATAAGATGCATTCTGGGCTATCTCAATGTTAGGTATCATTAACGTAAGCAGCAACTCTCCATACCTGCATAAATGTAAATGTTTGAATCATCTTAGAAGCATCTAAGCTTAAGAGAAAATAAATTAATAAACGTACTTATTTAGTAATTCCGCGGAGCAACTACCCAGTAGATACATAAAAATAGCTAGGGAAAAACATTACAGCAAAAAAAATGCCATGGAGCGGCGAGCGACTGAGATTTAGAGACAGAAATCAAATTTTCAAATTTTCAAATCAAATTTTGTTATTCCATCCCCACTGCATTTCACTCTTTGTAGTAGTACGGGATTGCTCTTCAAAATTTTACCACAGAATGGTGCGTAAGAAAGAAACATGTTCCCAAGTTTGGTTACAAACGACCAAGTTCTAATTCTCGAACAAAAATTAATGTTTTAATTTGTTTTAACTTTGTGGAAAGTTGTACTTTTTTATTTCTTACAGCACTTCCGGTTTATCCGGAAGCGACTCTAAATTTAGTATTTGAAACAACAAGCCGCTAAGATGAGTGAGCTTGTTCCGTATTAAGCTGTAGGTGATGACCTACAACTTATTTCAGCCAATTTCGGATGAAAAATTGCCCCAACAAAAAGAGAAAATTGCAGACGCAGAAAAGAGCTATTTATTTCAAAACATTGGAAGTGTTCATACATCAAGATACTGTAAATAGTTCACTTTAATAAGTTCAGTTTAAAATTACGAAAATCGGGAAGGCGTACGCCTGCTAGTACGTAGACTAGAAAAACTAAATATATACCACCATATTCTGTGTAACCTTCTCTGTGTGAGTAATTATTTATTTATTGTAATTTTATTTGGGAACGATCAAGTTTGCAAAACAAAACAGAAGGTTAGTTACTAAATTTCCAAAAACATTCTGCGCACTTATGAAGGTGACATCACAAAGTATAACTATTTTATTCTCTTCTACGATGAAATAATTCAGATGTTTGAAGTTTTTCTGAAAGCTTACGATTAGATTTATAGTCACATTTTTATTATTAAATTAAATTATTCCCACAGTGTCCCAACAAATACTGCGGTTTAAGTGAACTCTATATGCGACATCAATTTCTAGAGATAACACAAGCATTATTAGTATTCAACAAACGTACCAAATTGTAACGGTCCCATTCTTTGAACTCATACTTACTGGCTCAAGACTGTGGAAAAGAGCTAGATAGCCTTAAATCTATACCTTAGTTTGCTGCGGTGTGCAAAATCAAAAAGTGCTGACTGTCGTTTATATTCACTGGCAGATGGGGAGAGAAAATCACCTCAATTTCAATTATCGGATGGAATATTTTAGAGAATAAGACAATAACAGAAATTATCGTTTTGGTATTCTTTATAATTTCTTTAGTATTATACATTGTATCATTCGTCCTTTGTGGTGCTGACATTACCAGTGAAAACTCACATTATTTCTTTACGTTTAGCATGAGATTTTTCACGTCAAAACCGCAGTTTAACCATCGTTTATATCGCCAGCATTTTACGGATGATGAAGGAACATTAATATCTGTTAGAGTTTGGATGCGTCTCCGTAGCTGCTCAGAAGGGATAGCGATTTGTTACGCCTTTTATACACTGAATTATGTAGAAGATGAAGGAGTGGTAGAATGGACCAGGTAATGTACTAATATTTTAACGCACATTAAGAATATGCGCTCCAAAAATGTGTGGAAATAATTCACAGTTTTGAAAAATGTTCCAGGAATGCTCCGCATCATCGAGCAATCAGAAGTTTAATCAACGACCCAAACCTTATTACACTACACAACATTATTTAAGGTTTATTTTACTGTTTTTTTAAATACATTGGTTATTGTTTTTAAATAAATAAAAATAACCATACATTATTATGTAAGGTTATGATACATATTATATATTTGTTGTTTTTTCTGTTAGTGTTTATATTTCATTAGCCACTACAGGCTGATTCTCCGAGAAATTCTCCAGTGCGACTGAACAACAACCATGTCAAAAAGTTTAATCAATGCCTGCGGAAGCTTACAACAATGTTTGCTTTACTTTCGTCCATTTTTTAAATAAATTGGTTTAGGAAGAATATAAAAAAAAATAGAGCAGAAGTTTTGATTGTTTCCCTTTAGCTGTTCAATAAAAAATACCAATGTACCAAAAAGTGTAACAGTTTGATAATAAGTGTCGTGTTTGGTGGTTGAAAAAAAGGACGTTAAAAAAGGAGTTAGTGAGAAACTCTCAAAAGGTTCTCCTCCATTGTGGAGTGTATATACAATGTTATTAGCAACATATTCTGCAAAGAAAAACATCCAAATAAAGCAATAGCCTACTTTTATACCTTTAATTCAAAGAAAACCAGTGTGCCTCATATCTAAGAAATCCAGAATTTTCTCATATCTAGGAAAGATCAGAAAAAATCTTAAGGGATGCAGATAATTATTACTTTCTCATGCAGGTTATAAGTTTATTTAAAAGTGTACATTTTCCAAAACAAACGTATTTTTCCCAATTTGTAGGTGGTGCTGGTAATTATGATAAGTGAGTGATAAGTGATAAGTAGAAGGCTACAGAACTTTGTGCAAAATAAATTGAACAGAACAAACAGAGGTGTAATACAAAGTTGGAACTCCCTGGGTAATGGAACTCCCTGTATATTTTATCGCCTTTCCTTTGCTTTTCAAATTTAATTTTTATTTGCGAATATGTAATATTATCAATATGTATTTTTATAAAAGTGTTAAAATTAAGTTAATTAATTAAAATTTTAGCTAGATTCACATTAGCTTAGGTTTTAAATTAGTAGTTTTCTATGAATCATAGAAATGTCAGTTCGCAATAATTATTGACGTAAGCGTAAGTTTGAGAATTTTTAAAACGGAAAAATAACAGAATTTTGAGAAGTATGCAATGTTGGAGTGTAATATTTATAAACGGAAGGAAGCAGCATCTAATTTGTATTTTGCAATACCCGGAGCGTGAACAACCAAATGTGTCAATTTTCAAAAGACTACAACAAAATCTGATACATTTTGGATTAAAAGGCCCAGACCAGAACTTAAACAGCTTAACTAGCGCGTTAGAAGACATTTGAAATTTTAAAGTTGATTTGATTGTAATATGTATTTTGTGCTTTAACTATTTGATTAAAAAAATTAACAGATATGTTTGCAACATCTGTATAAAACAAATACATGTTGATCTGTTTCAAAAGGCTTAAATCCAGAAGTAATGTAAAATGTGTTGCAGGTAAGTGGTGAGCTTTTTATGTTCTCAGTTGAATTATTGGTTTACCTAAACCGTAGATTGTGGCAAGGAAAAGGTTACCGTCCCCTCACCGCAATCTTTACGACAGTGAAAAATATTAGCCACCAAATATTCACGTTCCCTGCCTCGACCCTTGTCACTTCACAAAACTTCAATATTCACGAAATCCCTCGGCAAACGCTCGCAACAAATAGACCAACAATATTGCAGAATATCTAAATACAATGTATGTGTAAACGTAAGTTGCCCCTAAAATAATAAAATGCATAGCCACCCAAGTTTAACTACTAACTCACACTGTTTTTACTTACGGCTGGGTCCCTACATACATAATTAGTTTCGAACGTGCCTCCTAATCAAAGAAATGTAACAGTGTTATAGTTTATTTTTATTACAACGGGTGTTATGAACATTAATGATTAGCTAATTTTCTAAAATTGGCTAATTAGTGGAGATTTAGATTGTCTACATGGCTGTTTATGCCGATCAAGGTGCTCACTAAGACAATTCTTCCTTCAGCAGTTTTTCACTTTTTAACAAAAAATACTTAGTTTTTCTCTGAAACTATGAAAATAAGACTAAAATGGTACAGCATTTTTCAAATCTATTTTCCTTCAGTTTACTTACCATTCCTGTAAATTCACAAATAACAAGGGGACCAATACCTTTCCAATATTCAACCTAAAACATAAAACGTAAAACTGTTTTAATTATGTTTACAGCTAGAAAGGGAAAACCGCATATTCAGTGTCCTACTCGCACTTCTCTTGGTTTTTAGCATAAATAACAATTAACTTCTTAAAATTTTCATCTGTGAGAGCTCTCTAGATGTCTTCTAGATGTAATATTCCAATGACAACGTTTAGAACAAAACAGACTATTACATTAGTAGTTTCATCAGCAGAAATCCAAAATTAAACTTTGAAATAACATTTGGGTATATGATACTGTCTTAAGATTGTGTATTTTCCTAGAAAGCCTTTTAAAGTTGCAGAAGTATTATATAAGTCAGTGTAGAAGTTCACTTTGTAGAAGTTGACCTTGCTCTGCTGTAGTAGATATTTCTTGGATTTCACATGTTGTTGCAAATGGCTTGCTTTGTGACGCTGCAGATTAACATTGCAAACCTCACAATCAACAATATCATCTTCTAATATGGAAAATGTTTCTCCATAGTTAGTAATCCAAACAGGTAGATTTGTCGCAGAAGGTCCAGCAAGAGATGACATTGTGAGCGACTAGAATTATACAATTCAAAATGAAAAATTCCCACTAAAAGTGAAATTCACTAACTTAACTTACCTGGGAAATCAGTAATAGATTTTCAAGAAAACCCAACTTCTGTCTTTAATACCAAGATCAACAGAGGTGAAGTGGTAAAATAAAACTCAAATCAAAAATTCAAAAGAAAAATTACTTACCAAAACTTAATAGAATACGAAGAAAAGAAACAAAACTGCGAAAGAAGATGTGGTAGTTATACATATACACACTTTTGCTCTCAACGTCAATATCAACCGAGGTAAGAAGTGATACGGCCTACGTGTCTCTTTACGTGAACATATTTTGCGCGTGCATTATCGAGTCGTCCATGCACCCCGCCCAGGGCGTAGTGGGAATGCTGAGAATCGTTCGCCTAATCCCACTGCGGTCTAGTTGTAACTAAATGTCCGTTATGTACACAATGGAGTTTAAATAGGGCTGAATTAAACAAGAAATAAGTAATGTCTGAGTTCTTATTTATCATTCAGTGCCATACAAAATTGCCCAAAAATACAAACTCAAAAAAAAGTTCCTTTTCTTTCAAAAAATAGAACTTTTGATAAGTTGTTCAGGACACAAAATGAAACAATCTGTAGCCAACAATTAATATCATATAACAGGAGTTATCTGTTATAACAGGACAAAATGGACCTGCGAATTGTAACAATATGAATTTGTAGACAAAACTTTTTGGGCAAAAAAAATAGCAAAGCATGACAAACGTGCACAAATCAGGTTTATGCTTTCATCGAGTTTGAATTTTTTTAACAGTTATTTTTTTGGAAATCGTGGGGGCTCTCCATGGGGGCTTTATACGTAGTCCTTCCGTTACAAATGTAATTAATGTCGAATATCCAACAACTGAATTTGTCACAGGAAGTTCTCTTAAGCCGCAAAGGTGCGCAATATGAAATGTTGTGATTATTTCCTTCTAAAGAAGTCATTTGTTAGGCGTAGCTTAGAACTTCTAATATACGCAGCGATGCGGGGTACGGATTAATATTTAATATATAGTTTAATGTTTCCCTTTGAATGGAACCCTACAAAATACAAATGCTCAAAGGCTGAAAAGGCAGATCCCACTGAGGAGTTTTTTTCATCATTGGTAAATTGAGTGAACTTCCCACTTTAAACTTTCAGTGGAATCCATTTCTTTTCAAATCAAGGCAGTTACTTGCACTCAAAATTAAGAAATAAACAAAATATTAGTTGTTGTAAACAGTTTATACAGAAACTGCATTTTTTCGGCAGAGCATGATAGGTCTTTAAATTTAAAATTAAAGTTTGAATTAACAACAACAATAGTTATCGCGGGTACATTAAAAAGTTAAATTTGAAAATAGGCACATAACTTTGCGTTGCCGAAATAGTTAGATTTTAAATTTAATATAAAAAGTACATATGTGACATCTAATATAGTAATGCTATCTAATATACTTTTTACTTTTACTGCACTTTTTAGGTCCCTACAATTAAAAAATGTGTATTGTTTACGTCGACTTTAGAGTTCAATTTTAAGTTTTAAGGACTGAAACAAAAATCTAGTCTTTGTATGCATTGTTTGCAACAACTGGTTTATTTCTTGCTTTTTAGTATCCTTTTGAAGTCGGTATCTATAAAAAATGTTTCGCTTTTTTTATGTATTACGTTGAAGGCAATTTTTTCCTTGAAATATTTGTCATTTACTGTTTTAATGTTAATAGTTTTAAAGAAAACTTTATTAAACTGTACGTTAGTAAACGATTGATTATTTGTTTAAGTAATTAAACATTATCTACCTCCTTAATGACTGTTTAATGCAAATGTTTGTAATTTTTGTATAAACTGCAAATCCCCGATAAACATTTCAATTTAATACTTTTTTTGTTCACCAGATTGTATGTACTAGAGAAATCCAGAAAATATCATTTTTCTGGCGCCTTCTATTAAATAAATTTATTATTGAAGTTCAATAATAATGTTAGTAATGAGACGACATGAAAGTCGTCTGGTTATTACTTTTCTTTTACAAGCAATGATTTTTTTTTC
>JAWQRJ010000224.1:0-24486 GCA_033557515.1 Diorygopyx duplodentatus
GGATATATCATAGCATAATATGATCGATACAATTTTTTGACATCTCGCACAGATTTTTGATGAAAAAATGATAAATGTTCATTGAAAAATATTAGAACTGATTTGTTAAATTTTAACGTTTCTATATTAAAAAATCGATCAAAAATTCAATTTTCATTTCATTTTAGATGCAGTTTTTTAGAAATTAATATTGGATATATCATAGAATAATATGATCCAAATAATTTTTTGATATCTCGAATAGATTTTTCATTAAAAAATGATAAATGTTCATTGAAAAATATTAGAACTGATTTCTTAAATTTTAACGCGTCTATATTAAAAAATCGATCAAAAATTCAATTTTAATTTTAAATGTGCAGTTTTTTAAGTAATTTATACTGGATATACCATATAATAATATGATGCTCCAATTACTTCATGTGGAAAGAAGCTTCCGCCGATATAAAGCTTTGTTTCAAGATAATCAAAGAAGTTTTACTTTTGAACATTTAAAAAAAACATTTATATGCAGTGTAAACACATGATTTTAATATAAACTTAATTAATTGTAAATTGTATCATTTCTAGTTTGATGTGTATTAAAAAAATTTAGTAAATATATTGCGTTTTCAATAAATATTCCTTTTTTGTTAAATATTATATTTAAATATTGGCCATTTTTAAATAAATAAAGATCCGGACCCTACTTATAAGTTTGGGAGACTACAATTTGAATTGTAGTGTGCTCAACAATTAAAACAAAAAATAGTCATGCAATGATGTTACTTTAAATTGGATGGTTATAGATTGATTCTGGTGATAAATAAAAAATACCTGATCATAATCCCATTTGTACATTTTCTTATGGCCATATAAGACATAATGAAAGAATCTCTCGATAACAAGGAATATTCTTGGTACCCACGCAGCCATATTTCGTTCATTGTTGTATTTGTTGCACTAGAACTAACTACACGGCCAGATAACGTGTTGTTATCTACGACGCCTTATCGATACCTTTTGCTCATTAATATGTGACCTTCACTATGAGAAATTTAATAAGGCGCTATTGCGACATGTATTGCTGGCCACCGTACGAAATTAAAAGTATTGAAGGTCCGCAATATTAATTTGTGTTTGTGAACGATGCGGGTAATCAAATCAAATAAAAGATAAACGCGTGAGTCATCGCGTGTTATCAAACGTAAACGCCCAATGAAAAACAAAGTACCTGATCGATGTTCCTGCGCCTGTTGCTTTTGTTTTCTCTCTTCTCGTGGTTGACACTTCTGTCATGGGCGTCGGACGCAGTCCTGCTCAGCGGTTTGGTCTGCTTTTTCGGGTAGGCAGATTCCACTTCGCTCGTACTGCATCTGGCCTTGTTCGAACGATCGAAAGGAACCGAATTCTCCGCTTCCATGTCGCTCACGCCAGGTTTCAGAAGATTTTCGACTTCGTTGAAACTTTTAAGTGGTTCGTGGATGTGCTCCAAAGGCTTCTTCGTTATGTCCTGCGACTTGTCCTTCACCGCTTGATCCTTTTTCAATTGCGCAACCGGATTTTTCACCTTCCTCAGGATGTCGTCGAACTTCTCCAGGTTTTTCGTCTTGATAGCCTCGGCTTCGCAATTCTTGATGTAGTTCTGGACCGTTTGCAGGGAGTTCATCGTGTCGTCGGGAAAGATCAGGTTGACGTCGAGCTTTTGTCTGGCCAGCGGCGATGTTGTCATCTCTTTTCTATCATTGATCGTGTAGATGTTTTTCTCGTCTTTCAGCTTAAACTTTTTGAGCAGCCCCGGCGACTTTTCGACTGTGTCTTTGATCTTAGGCGGGGCTTTGTTATCGGATATCGGTTTGTAACCTGTTAGTTGCGATGCGTTTTCGCTTTTGTTCAATTCGTGCGTTGCGTTGCTGTTTTTGCCAGTGATGATCTTCCTCGAATCGCTAACTGGACTCGTTGGAAGTTTATGACGATCCGAAAGTGGTGATTTCATCCTGAACTTCTGCTGATTACTTTGGTTCAAACTTTCCACGTTGTTTCCGTACAGCTTCTCGATGCGATCGCTCAGCTTTTCCAGTTGGAACTCTTGATCGATTTTCCGATTCGACGTCGGGCTGTTTTTCGGCGTAACGGGGTCCTCTTCCGCGTTGGCGCTTTTGTTCCTCTCTTCTTCGCGCTTTCTCAAAAAACTCCTGGACAACGAATCCCTGTATTCGGCCCTCGAAACCGGTCTGCGGGGAATCTCCTGGTTGCTGAACGTGTCCTTATAACGCTCCATGTACTTGCCGCCGTATGTGACTTCGTCCCTTTTGTTTTTCAGTACTTCCAAATAGTCGACGTGGCTGTTGGAGGTTTCGCTCATTCTTCGCGAGCGGGACAGCTCTCGCCGAAATTGTCCATTTAATCCGGAATATGGTGCACAGTTTTACTCACAAACGTAGAGGCCGCGCGTGGAGACTACAAAGAGGACGAGGTGCGATTTAATACAATCTTATCTTTCGAAATGGGACTCATAGAGATAACGCGGCCAGTGGCGGCACGTGACGTGCAAGCGATTTCGCTATTTGACTGGAAAAAAGTTATACTATATGTATTCGCCGATCAATATCATTTTTTTACATAGGAATAAAAGTGGGGTAAACATTTAGATGTTTTTACGTACATTTAAGAAAGATTATTTCAGTAATTCTAATTATCTACCTTTTAGTCTTGTCAAAATAATTTATATTTTTCATTATGTACTTGTATATTATATTATATTAATTTTAAAGCTTTATTGTATCAGTCTTTTCCTATCTAAAATAGCAATAAATGGAGAAAGATGATTGATTTTTAGCCAATCGGCTAAAAATCTCTCGCTCAAAAAAGAAAATTAGCAAAAAAGAAAAAGAAGAAAAGCAAAAGTACAAGAAGTCACAATATAACTAACAGTAGCCAAGAAGACAGATCTATCTTCTTGGCTACGAAGTAATTCGGATAATGAAATTGCTTCAACTTCAGCATTTATGATTTTTGCAATGGAAATGTAGAAACTGTAAAATTAGTCGAAGAAGAACCGTATTTTTCTACAAACGTAGTCGAATCAGGAAATAATGATGAACATGACAATAACAAATATGATCAAACAAATATAAGTGATCCAGGTTTGTGGTCAAGTATTAACTGATAAGTTTAGATTCTTTTGTGTTAAAACCGAACCTATACATCACAAAAGCGTTTTTGATAGGAATGCTGAAGATAGATCATTTTCTACAGCGTACTATTTAAAAAAATGCCAAATGGTGAAAACCCATCTTCGCAGCTGGTTAATTTATTCAAAAAGGCATTAATAAATTCGTTAATTTATTCAAAAGACTCAGTATTTTGTTTCTGTTGTGTACTATTTTCTAAAAGAAGGGGAAATGATCAATCTACATCATTTATAGGTGGTTATAATAGGAGAAAACATAAAAATATAACTGGAGAAAACTGTCAGCTGTAACTCGAGATCATGAGAATTCTGTTTGTCACTTTAATTCGTTTATTGGTTGACATGAATTATTAAAACGACTAAATTTATGTTCGACCATTGATAAATCAAATGAAGTTAATATAAATGTAGAAACTAAACGACTTAAATTGCTTTTCCAAAGAATTGCAGATGTGATTCTATTTTTAGTATGTAATAATCTACCATTTAGAGGAACCCCTGAAAAAATAGGAATGACAAATAATGGATTTTTTAAAATTTTAATCGAATTAAAGTAAATATGATTCTGTGTTAATGGATCATATAAACAGAATAAAACAATCGAAAAAGAAAATTGTGCATCATTTAGCACATAGATCATAAGAACAAATTATGTCTGCGTTAATAGAGAAAATAAACAATATAAACGTTATATAGCTTATTTTCTGTATCTACAAAAAGATGGGAAATTATAATATTTAAAAGCATTTAAATATTAATCTTAAACCATTATGCCACACACGTTGGGAAGCAAAAATAGATTCGGACAAAGCAGTGTATACACAGTTTGTACAAGCTTGTAACGCCCTAATAGAATTTATTGATGTAAATAACGATAATGCAGCGGTATCCGAGGCTAAACGTCTAATGGATTCATTACAAGAAATGCCATTTATTTTAAGTTTATCAGTATGGTTTGCAATATAGTCAAAAATTAATAGTATCGACCAAAAGCAATAGTAACGAACTATTTGAAGCAAAAACAATTGTTCTTGACTCCGCATTTAATTTAGTTACTAAAATTAAAACTGAAATCCAAAACTTAAGAACAAAATTGAACACATTTTTAGGCGAAGCAAAAATGCTAGGACGTAATTTGAATATTTCAGAACATTTTGCTGAAAAAAAGGATCCGAAAAAGAAAAAGATTATTTTCCGAAATAGCAGACGATGAAGTTACAGAAAAAAAAACCGGCAGAGGAATTTAGATGTTACTTTTTTAATGTTGTAATTGGTACTTAATGTGGTATTATAAATAGAAGAGAGATTTAAAAGTGTACCCAATGTTATTTCAGATTTCAAATTAATTACCGATATAAAAACATTAGAAAAATGTGAATTAAAAAAATGTCCCGAAGAATTTGTAAAATTTTATAGCAAATATATAGATGAAAACTTAATCGTGGAAATTCGTTTATTACAAGATTTGATCTTGAATGAATGTGATGTAAATAACGCACAAGTCATATTGCAATACATGCTAAATAATAATTATAATGAATTATTTCCAAATGTACTGTAAACAATTTCTTTACATTGTCAGCTACTGTAGCAAGTGCAGAGCGTTCTTTCGAAATTAATAAAGAATTATTTTCGGTCAAGTATGTGTGCAGAACGTTTAAATGCACTTACTATATTAAGCATCGAAAAAGAAATTGCAAAAAATTGTGATTTTTCTGAAATAATTAGTGTAATAGCAAAAACAAAATCACACCACTTAAATAAATATGCATTACGTAATATGTTTATTTTGCAATTTTTTTTTTAATTCAAAAAAAAATTTAAGCCCCCAAATGGCTTCTTGCACCCGGGCCCCGTTATAGAGAAGGGGCGCCCCCCTATCTGCTAGCAGATATGATATGTTTAGAAGACTGGTATTAAATGTAAAAAATTTATTGTACATATACTGTTGTAGATTTTATATTTATATTTATCTACAAGTGCAGAGCGCTCTTTCAGCAAATTAAAATTAATAAAGAATTATTTTCGGTCAAGTATGTGTGCAGAACGTTTAAATGCACTTACTACCGTGTGACTATAAATGATTGTGATTTTTTTTACTCGGTTGGCATGATTCTTTTGTTTTCCTGTTTGCATCCCTGATTTTCAATTTAAATTTCTCAAATCAAAACGTCAAATAAAATAAAACTGTCCTTATTACCCTAATAATTAGCCTAACCTAAAAACTAAGCTTGACATAAAGACGGATTATTACCAAATCATCAGGGTATAACCCACTATAATTCCCTCAATCATTTACAGTCACCCGGTATATTAAGCATCGAAAAAGAAATTGCAAAAATTGTGATTTTTCTGAAATAATTAGTGTAATAAATATGCATTTTTTAATTTCAAAAAATTTAGGCCTCCAAATGGCTTCTTGCCGGGCCCCGTTGTAGAGAAGGGGCGCCCCCCTATCTGCTAGCAGATATGATATGTTTAGAAGACTGGTATTAAATGTAAAAATTTTATTGTACATATACTGTTATTGATTTTATATTTTTCTTTAAACAGATTGTTTTTCTTAGTGGTTGTTTGTTATTTGGTAATAAGTTCTGTGGTACCAGATATGCTTTTTTGTCATTGTTTCTAGTTTGTGAGAATACAAAATAACACTAGATAACTCTATAGCCTATATAAATTATACAAAACGAATCGTAGTGTTAATTATGGTGAACTGCGTTTATATAACAGTAACAGCAGTATTAATGCCGCGCAACTGCTCCCAGAAATCATTGTAAAAGTAAGAAAGTATTTTGAGGAAGAGGAAAGGATTGGTGTAGATTTGCGGAAGAACAATAAAACGAACGTCTGTGGTGATAGACGTAAAATTATGGATTTTTGTTTGGGACAAAAATTTCCAAATTTAATTAATTTTCCATTTTAATTTTGACAAAATTAATTCCGACTTGTAAGGTTAATTATGTTTTGCGTTTGCCAGGAGACCATGCAAAATATTCCTAATTCGATTTGAAGAAATTAAGTAGGCCCTTTATCATCAAATTATTCAACTTCTTCATTCCCATAACGTCGTCGAAAACTAGGACCTTTATAGATATGCATAATGAGGTATAATTTTCAACGATTTATGCTTTTGTAGAAAGTTAATTGCTCTATTGACCTGTTTTTGTTTTATTGAAAATGGTTAGCAACCTTTTTTCTATTCGCTGCTTAAGTCGGGGGCCAAAACTTTTTACGGCGATAGTAAATGGTTATAATATAACTGTGACGACTATTATTAATGCTTAGCGTGCTATAATATTCAATGAGTCAGCTTTGGTTAATATGTATTTAGACCTAATCGTTAATTATAGGAAGCAACCACACTTTTCTTTCAAGATACAAATCCCATCTTTTTATTAACCCGAGCAAACAATAGAAAATGAAGAAAATAAAACTTTTTAATAGGAGAAAACACATTTCAAGTACAATTAACTGTTTTAAACACTGTTTTGAAAACAGTGGGATGGGATATGTTTTCCAGAAGTCGATGAGCTGCAATGCAGAAGTTTGTAATTTAATGCAAAAGATTCGTATTATTAATATTTGTCTTATGATATTTGTTTTCTTTTGTTCCATTAAACACGACACCTATTATTTAACACCTACATAAATACGATTTGAAACAAATTCTACTATTACCGAAATAGATATATTGGGTGCCCTTTCGAAAAATAGTCTAAATTTTTCAAAATCTACACAACTTTGTGCATAAGTTTGCAACTACACTTCACTCTACTTCAAACATTGTACCACCAATGAACGAACTTTACATTTTTATAAAACATCCTGCACGATGATTTAGATTTCTCGTCAAATTAAGAAACGAGTGTTTATGGCCCGAACAGATGACAAATTTCACCATTCATATGAAATATATCCGAAAGTTGCTTTATTCACTGTTTGATAGAGCAATCTTGTGAAAGGTGAAAACCCAGCTGTGACGTAATTAAACTATATCTCTAATATTATTTTGTTTGTGAAAAGTTGATATTCCAGCAATTAATTATGGATATTATTATATTATGGGCACTTGCAGTCGTAGATAACTTGACATTTTAATACAGCGGTTTAATCACTTTTTCATCAGATATAGAAATGTATTTAATTATAACAGTTAATAATTAATTCTTTTTCATTAAAAAATCAAATAAATTTTCGAATATACTATTAATTTTTATATCGAAATCTGGGGGAATAGTAAATTAAGTGAATCGAAATCTTTAGGAGGTAAATAGAGTCAAAATAAAGCAATTTTTGGGCACCGTTGACTTATTGATGCATTTGCTTTTGCAAAGCAGCCATAACAATTCAATTTATATTTAAAACATTTTTAAGTCTTGTAATTTAACTACTTTTCCTGAATCGAAATTTCGATTGCTTCCAAGTCTCACTTTTTTAATTTCCGGCTTATCGGCCTAATTCGAAGAAACGTGTTCGATAAATGATTAATCTGTTAAAATATTGACATTAATGAAAACTTCTATAAAACCATAAACATGACGTTATCTACCGATTTTATAACACAAGTTGAAGTAGGCTTGGGTTTCAATTAATGGCTGATGGTTTCAATTAAAGTATTTTCCAAAAATGTATTATTTATGCATACAATGCGGACGTTTACCCAAAATTAAAGAATATAAAAGACAAAGCAGGAAATAAACTAACAAAAGAAGAATCATAAAGAACAATAAAAATTATCAACGAAAATTAAGCAACCCTACTGCAAATAACAGAGGAGGAATTAGAAGAAGCAATCAACAAGGTAAAACTAGGAAAAGCACTAGGCCAAGAAATAAGGCTAAGAAATGTGATGCGAAATAATACACTAATTATAGAAGTATAACCCTAATGAGCATCCCTTCGTCAAACTTCACAAGAAGTATATATTTCATAGTCACCGGAAGAGGAACAGAAATTCAAATTATTTTTTTTACCATTCTCCTATAGTATAGTATTATTACTATAGTATTTATATAACAACAGGAGAATCAATTCCGGTTTCACCGGAATTGACTTATAAAATGAGACACCCAATATTCGTGTAACGATTATTTTCGATGAAATCTTATTATTCCATATAAAAAAATGTCCAGCTTATCGGATATAATGTAATGTCGTCATTTTAAATTTTTATCGTTTTCATTTTGTCGATATTCCTCGAATAGACCTTTAATGACGACACAGAACTGACAAGTATGTATAAATAGTTATAACTTGTTTCCAGTCAACCAGCTGACAAACGGCAAAACTCGCACAGGTAACGCACTGATGGTAATTGATAACGCGAAATCACTGAACACAATCACACAAAAACTAAAGGTAACTAGATTTAACGCAAAAATGATGCGACCACCACACTAGATTGTAGAAAACTGAGTCTAGCGGTGCCACCAACAATCGCTTGTCGGTTGAGTGAGTGGTAACGCCTCTCTCCCCGTACAATACGCCCGATCGACATCAAATTTCGTTATATTATATTTATAAGCGAGTGTTAACAGTAACCGACAGAATGTCCGTCCGGCCAATCGATTCGTTTCGATGACGGTAACTGAAAAGGACAATTCGTGGACGGAACATCCCGTACGTCACAGTTACATCACGCGCGACCGGAGACTACTTTTACATGCGCTCGCAATCGGTACGGTCTGTGGATTTAAAAAGGTAGATCAATTTGCATTCACCTTGGCTGAAAACGGTGGGGCCCTATCTTTGTTGTCTTTGTTGGCGTGCGTGCCTTCAAAACACGTGTAATTAGTAACTATTAGTCGCAGTATTGTTAGAGACCAGTTGACAGTTGTTTTAAAAATTTAATTTTTTTCAGTTGTTAAGTCGGTGCGTACAATCGTTCACGGTGTTACATAAATGCCACACTAGGATTATTGTTATGGCCACTCCGTTTTGACATGGCCTTACATACTGGCAAGACTGGAAATTTTACAGTAAACAGCGACAATACCATTGCATGGGTGAAATCGTTGTTTATGGAAAGCGGGAGTAAAGCAATCCTATGAACATAAAATGCCTAATATAAAATCCCTCTCTATTTGAAAATACAACATACTTTCAAAAAATGTTCATATTGTAAAGTGTACTTGATAATCACTGTTAAAAAACTTTTGTTTTTGTCAATGAAAACTTAAAATCTATCATAAGACTTCAAAATTTGATTGCAAACGTGATTGCGAGACGACCAGAAGCCGCAAAAAGAAGTAAGCCAAGTAAATAAATTCCATGTAATTCAGCTTTAGCCGCATTTCAAACTTAAAAATAGCAAATGGATTCACTAGGATGGTTTCTCTTTCCATAACGAAGCGTAATAGGGTAATTGCTACCTGATCGCATGAAAACTTTATTCGTCCAATGTTAGTACTACACGGGGCTTTCATGTTGTAAAAGCCGTTTCGAAATATTGTACTTAGTTTTTGTTTTATAACATCAAATTCAAACATGATCACAATCCAAATATGATTATTTTCCTGGAATTTCGGGTACACAGTTGCCTTCATAATTTGTTTTCTGGAGTAATTCCTAGGAAATCGCCATACGAAACCTCACGTTTAGATGCAGGAAAGAACAAGCTTTCTCGTGGATTTAAAGATTTAACATATCTTTAACTATAAAAAAATCCCACTTAGGACATTTTTAAACCTTAACATCCTTATACTGATCGCTTTATAGGAGCATTTCAGTTTCATAACCGGCCATGGCTACTGTAGCAAACGTTCACAACGCTGCATGTAAATACTACTAAATTTTTTTGGCGTCCAAACTTTTGATGTACAAAAGTACCGGTTAATAAACAACTAGTAGCAAAACACATTGCACACGTTTCACGTGTGCAATGTGAAAAGTTATTTTCACAAAAAAGTTATATTTTGAAAAGTTTTTTTCAAAAAAATTAAATCTTGATGTCCTTAGAATAAAAGAAGAAAATAAAACCGTCGGTTTTATTTCAGTAAGAGGTCTCACCAGCTGCGCACTCGCCAGTAGTAAAACTTGCTAGGCGCTGGGTAGTGGATAATAATTAAAACTTACGAAAATATTTGCGTAAGATGAAAGGATTAAAAATATCTCCTTTCAAATTTGTTATTAAATATTGATTGCACAAAAACATAGATCTATTGTTATGAAAGGAGAAGAATAAAAGGAGAATTTTAAATTTTTAAAAAAAGTGTCGTTCAAATAGGCCACTCTGGGTAGCTATACAATATCCCAACCCATCATAGAAATTACTTATAACATTAGAAAGCAGGCGTGACAAGGTTAGCTGCTTCTATTATTTTAGCCCTCAGGGCCCTCAAATTTTCTTTTCGCTGACTGTAAATCGACAATTGGAATTTTCTTAGGCCTTCATACAAAGTATTTATCTTACTTTACAACCCGTTATTTCGCGGCGAATACAGCGAAAAATAAATTTGAAAAATTAAAACGTGTAGTTGGCAAGTTGTTTACTATAATAGTAATTTGAATATTTAAATTATTTATGTTAATTTTTTGATTCTAGTATGCCATAAGAAAAATGGATTGACGTTATGGCATCAAAAACGTGTACTTTCTTATTCAAAACTATTCATCATTTTTGATTCAGATGTCGTTTTTTTTGGCCACAGAAAAACCCGAAAAGATCCTGCCTAACGTTCTCTATGAGGAGTTATCTATGAGGAAGTACGTGTAAAGATTTTTAAATTGTGAAAATACTTATGTTTGTCTTTATTTCTCAATGAATAAATAAGTTTACACATTAATCAAGTAGTATTTTAAAAACCACTCCGGTCAATAATACTTTACTAAGGCACATTTGGTTCAATTTACATATTTCGATCTCTAATATAACTTACTTCTATGGCCCATTCGTTAATTTCAAATAATACTCTGTAAAACGTTACTTTTGCATCCTTGTAAATACGGAAATATGTGAACAAAATACAACCTATATTTTGCAAAAATCTTACGCATGCGCTGTAATTACTGTTCCCTATATTTGTTCTCACCATTAAATATTTCAGATGGTATACACGATTAAAGTGTTACAGTGGCAATGTATGAATGATTCTAATGTGCTACTTTTAGAAAATCGCCTTCAGTTATATTATTATAAAAGAACGGTTAGGTAGTTCCAAAGAAAGGTTAAAGTAAATCAACAGTTTTCATGCTACACCATAATCTGTATAGAATGGATTTATACATAGGATCGATGGTAAAAAACGAACGCAATTGCACTAGTTAAAAGCACAAACTTTCGAAATCTTTTATCTGTGTTTATGAGATTTTCCCTTCTTAGTATTCTTAAGGGATTTACTCTAGTTTGGGTGTCATGACTTAACCTTTTTAAGAATGAACAGCATGGAGATCTTGAAATCAGTAAGATATACAACGTTGGTTCAATTCGAAAATAGTTCCACAAGTATTACCATTTATTTTCGTTGGATATCAGATATTGTACACCAAGTTTTTATACAACGTTTCCTTTCGTAACAACCATCACCTACTTTATATTTTTGTAGGTTGTTGTATTCCAAATGCAATACTGTACGTTAGGTTTTATTGAAGATTGAAAATATTTCCGTTACAAACTATTTTCAGTTTTCAATAATGACGTATTAAAAAATAGCATTTGCAGACTATTATTTGCTTATTAGAAATGTTTCAACAAATTACCGGTTTGATAATTGCTACCACAAAATGATCAGGCAGTGCAGAGATATTTAATAAATCCCTGTCCAGTTTCCGAACTCGATTAATAATATACATGGCGTTCCACTTACAAAACATTAAGTTATGTACTGGTTCGGAGTAATAGGACACATGTATATGGGAAAATATTTTAAGGTCGTAGAATGCTTTGTTAGTAACAACTTTTGCATACACGTTTTTTCCCTTAAAGTACACGACAAGGGAGCCACAATTCACGCACACACTATTGGACCTCCCTGTATAATAATTAAAAAATATTAAATTTGGAAATACAACTAAACTAGAAACTCTGAATAGATTTATAAGAACAAAATTAACACAATGCAGGATGCACTAGCCAAAATCGTCCGTGGAAATACACAAATGCACAAAGTAATTATAGATTGTAAAATGTTTTAAAGATGGTTATTTATACTCAGAAACTGAAGTTTTTTAATAGTTGTTGAAGAGAGGCGATAAAAACCAAAAATTATAAGAAGTGCGTATCTAAATTAAATGTAGGATCAGACCTGTGTAGACTCTGTCAATATACGGAAACAATTGAGCATATAACATCTAGTTGCTCAAGATTGGCAGATTGTGAGTATCTGCAGAGACATAAGCTAATGGCACAGACAATTCATTAACCACAAGGAAGTAAATACAACTACATAAATGAGCAAAGTGGATATCACAAATATACCAGCATCAATTTTAGAAAATAACAATCCAAATTTTACTACGAGAAAACCGAGCAGCCACTTCAATTACAGCAAACAAGCCAGACTTAATTGTTCATTTTACAGACAAAGGAAAGTATAAAATAAACAGATACCTTTAACAATCACTTAACTTTCACTACAAGAAATACACACATATACACATAAAATAACCAACACTACCCCACAGTAGAGTCCGCCCTGTACTCTCTATTGTGATCTATCACACCAGATGTTTGATTAAAACCAATACCTCTTTCGGCCTGAAAGGGCAGTTTCGGCAGAGAGGACGACGTTTTTGAATGAAATTTTTAATATATTTTTCGACAAAAATATGACATATTGGGGTAGGTATTCATCTACTACACTCACAATTTCAGGGACACAACATACTGGACTGACAAATTTGTAATATTGCACAAATACGTATCTCGCAAATGTATTTCAATTTTGACTCCTTTCATATAAAATACGATGTTTCAGTCGTATGAGCTCAAAAAAATAAGCTAGAAAACACTGGAAACTTTATTCTGAACAACGAAGGTCATATAAAGTATGAAGTATGGTTATGGAATGAAGTATTTGAATGTGCTATTTTTTTATTATTTTCCATGTATGAATCATAAAGTTATTTATGGAGAATTTGTTGTAAATTCCAATACGACCGGACTATAAGTAGATTCTAAATGCATTAAACCACAATTAATTATTTTGGAAAAATTAATCGTTATCTATTTAGTTATGGTTATTATTAGTTATTAGATAGGTGGAAAGTTGCGAATAGATTTAACTGCATCAAATTTCAAGGTATACGGAAGATAATCTTTGTAGGTGGTATGTAAAATAAGAAATGGTAAACCGAAGAGAAACTCTAATAACAGGATAGTAAGAACCTTGCAATTAAACCTTATCATACGTATCAGGCAATTTATTCTGGTTCAATCGAGAACAGCTTTAGAATCGTTTTTGATCACTGATCGCTGAAATGCCCCAATTTAACAGTTAATTTTGCGAATTGAATTTTTTTTAGCTATAAGTAGCAAGATTACCATTATTTAAGTATACAAATATACAACGTATAATTAGTATACAAGATTATTAACGTTAAATCCTCTACTCTTGCAATCAACATTGGAGAGAGGTGAATAATCTAAAAGCTGGTCAAACTTGTTAATGCACGCATATTGGTGCATAAAAATTAGGATGCCGCATACCGTTCTACATATTAAGTCGCGTACAGGCTTGAGTACCCTCATATGCACACATGATTTAATCATCCATGCCTGTGTTCTTAATGATAACAATATCGGACGTTAAGAAATACGACTTTATGAACAGGATATGTTTATGTTAGTACCTACACGTATGTAGATGCATTATTTCAGAGTACATATATGGAAAAGTAGTGGAGTTTTAAAAATAGTTAAGAACAGACAAAAAAGTCGAAAACGTATGGTTTCAAAGAAAAATATATATGGGCAAGTAAGGGTTATATAAGTGGGGTACATCACAAATCATTTCCCACTCAGAAGGAAACTTTTGCTCCATAAATTTTGCTGAAGTGACGGACTTTAATATTTTAGTTGGAGAAGTTTGGAAATGTTTCAATCTTCCCGCTCTCACGGAAACTTCCTTTACCAATAAAGGAACATTATAATTAATGACCAAAAATAAAGAACCGCTTAATACCCACCCAAGCCATCACTTATTTATATCACGTGCACACCAAAAGATTAAAAATCTTCTAATTAATTAAACTAATTAATGAAAAGTAGGTTTCTTCGAGTTTCTCAATTATTATAAATATCGTAGTTTTTAACAAAAAAAAATACTACTGTGCGGTTGGACCAAAAATAGATAAAGAAGTTTCAATGATCATGGATCCAAAAATGTTTCTTGAAGGCACCCAGTGGACCCTTTGAGGAGTCATAGCCCCTGACGTTGCTTTTTTTCTACATATCTTCGAAATCAGTTAAGATGAAAGTGATATTTGGCTGATATTTGAAAGTTTTGCTGGTGACGTAATTTTATAACGTTGAGTGATGGAGGAAGTTCCAAAAGAGTTTATTGGAAATTACCTTGATTTTCTTTTCTATTTTAATATAAAAATTGAAAAGACTTTTGAGTAGACTTTTTTTACAACAGAACAGATATCAAGATAACAGAACTATCTTATCTTGTCTTTATCACAAGGTTTCGAGAAATTTAAAAAACGAAAATTCAAAATATCCTACAATGTCAAATTCAACACTCCGAATCAAAATGGAGAAATAACTACATTTTAGCTTAAAAATGATTGCTTGGAAATTTTTCACGTCTCTGTTTACCAACATCATGAATCAAGAAATAATACTAATCATAAATATCTTCATTATTTGATGTAATGTATGATTATTACATGAAGTTTTTCAATTTTGGATCGCCATTTTGAATATTTCATTTGTGAGCTTTGAAATCCCATTGCTTTCATCTTCAAGTTAATGTTTCAACTAACTACTTCAGTTTTGGTTCACCATAAATGAGTATGTCTTAACTTGAATGTGAAAAGAAGGTGCTAATAAGCACGACGATTTCTTAACCGCCATACAATCTTGGTGATATGTGCAGGATTTATAGATTAAGGTACGAGGTAATCGATTGAGGTAGACCTCGATTTTCACTAAAATCATTTTATTTTTTATGAGCATTTGAAAATTGGCAAAAAATTGCCGACGTTTAATGTAACTGTTTCGAAACCGAAACTGTCGAAAAAGTTTCAAGCTAACCGCACGTTTGGGGGTATCGGATGGACCAAACGCATTGAGTATAATTGAACCTTTCCCTTATTATACAGAATTACGAATTTCGATTATGCTTACGACACGAATTATCTAGAAGAAAAGAACGAAATGTGAGTAAGGGGCTTATAGTTATTCAATTTTTAGAAATAACAACAATATATATCGGGTACAAAGAGAAAGCTCAGTGTACCGATTATCTATTTTACATGTAGGTATAGAATTTATTAATTATTAATTTGAGTAATAGACAAACGTATTGAATGTTTAAAGACTATCTTCATTCAGGTTTAATACATTGTTAAAGGTAAGTAATATACACTGCTGATTGTTTTGTAATTTTTATATTTTATACTGACTTACATGTTCCGTACATATTGTACATCAGGGACAACTACAACAGAAAAAAAAACTATAATGTAATGACAGGTACCATGTCTTATTACTTACTTGCCGTATAACAGTAATAAGCTTACAACACGACAAGTAATAATAAATAATAATGGTACGTGCCATTATTCTTTTGTAGTTGTCCCTGATGATGTACAAAATGTACGAAACATGTAGGACAGGCTAAATATAAAAATTACAAAAAAATCCGAAGTGTATATTATGTTTAATTGAATTTATTTCATTTCTATGTCTAGGTGTCTAGATATCAATCTTTATAAATAACATGACAAAAATACAATTTTAAGCAATCGTTAGGCAGTTAGCTAAAAAAAATTATTCATATAAGAATTCGTAGATAACTAAAAAATAAATTATACCTTAAAGCTAAAATAAAACTTTTATTAACACTATACATACTATAATATATTTAATTAATTAATTAAATGTTATTATATGTTATGGTTAATGACAATGTAGTGAGTGAAAAGGTAGCAAGACAAAAGTTCCAAATTTAAAAATAAATTAGCATATATAAAGGGATGTTGAAGTGCCTAAATTAATTATAAAAGGACAAATAAAGTAATCGATTTTAAAATATTTAATAAATGACTCGGCAAGTTTATAAAAAGGCAGTTGAAAAGTTAGAGAGGTGTTGTAGAAAGCAAAAATTCATCTAATCGATCCAGGAACAAAAGCCAAGCTTCCATTAAAAATTGTTATGTTCAGTTTCTTGGCATGTCTTCTCTTCAAAAAGTCGTTCATAAAAATTGTTAACAGTAGAAATTGAAAGAATGAATAGCTAACAAAATAATTAATATATGCTTAGAAAGGCCAACAAAGCTCGGTGAACCAGGAATTTAACCTGTATTAATTTTTAGAAATAAAATAAAGTGTAATCAATTACGTACACTATAATTATATAGCATCTCATTAGGGTATCCTATACTATTAAACGCTCTATTCTTGTATGTATGTATTTCCCAGAACCGGAAGACGGCTTTAAGTTGCCGGCCGATATTTGCATGATTTCAATAATACGGTGCCAGGAATCGATTGAGATATGTCTCGACTTTCACCAAAATCAATTTATATGGTAAATAAATAAAATTGTGAGGAAAACACATGGAAAACATCGATACAAATAAAAATATAAAGTATTTTTTGTGTTTTACCCACGGGAAATTGATTTAGGTGCCGATCTGTTAGTTATTTAGAGAAAAAGGTGCGGAAAATCGATTGAGATAGGTGCCGACCTTAAAAAAAATCGGTTTAAGGTATAAAAAAAATAGTTTTTGCTTATTATAGCTAGGTTACGGACATGGGAGCCATCGTGTGCTGGTGGAACGGAACTAGCTCGGTCTGTTAGTTTAAAATTTCACCACACGCTGGCGCTAATAAAACTAAAAGACGGGTAAGCTCTGTTAGGGGTGGGAAACAATGTTTTTTTTTGTTTTATCCCCCCGAGCGAGGTCGGCCTTCCAGATACTGTTTAATTAAGCGTGGTAAAATGGAAGGAGATATAGATTTTCCAAATTCAATGCCTTTAAAAAATTGTTCTTTCATGTACTACGAAACGTAATAAAAATATGGGGCAACAGCATTTTACTTTTAATACTTTCTATTGTTATATTCAAAGTACACTGAAAAAATAATTTACATATAAATTCTGTAAATTTACATCAACGTCATAGGTATTTTGTTATCTATGACATTCATATAATTTTAAAACTAGTTACTAATTTTACTTTGCCGCGTAAATACTTCGCAAAGCAATTATAAATTTCCTACGTAATTATATTACATATCATAGTAGCACCTGACTGCCTGGTAGCTATGTTTAGCTTTAAGTTTTGCAAACAATCTGCAAATATACAAAAGAAAATGAAACAAACACATTTAGTAAACAAATTTGATTGATATTAGTTAATATACAAAGTATTTTCACAACTACGCATCAAACATACCAAATTTCACTGTACTTTTTACAAGCGAATACAACTTTTTTGCAAGCAGATAATAAAATATTCATCATTCACAAGTTCCTAAGACACATAGAACTGGACACTCAAAGTCCTGTCAAAGAAGTCTTGATTTTGTTCTTGATATCCTTCATCAAGAACGTTGTTAATTTTAAATTAAAACCAGAATATTCTTGAGGGCAGCTTTGAGTCGCTACATTGAATTAGGCAGTGTAGATTTTTCATTTATAACCTTAGATTTGTACATTTTAAAGTATGAATCTAAAAAAGTCTCAAAATATCAAAATCAAGATTCTGGTTTTTCATTTTGATGAAAGATTGCAAACTTGCTGCAATTTTGGATTAAAACAGACGTTTAAAAAATGAATACAATTTATTCCGTGCTCCCACCCCAGTTGGGACGCCCACGAATATGAAATGAAATTAAAAATTTCGTCATAAAAAAACTTTTAACATGTATTACGTAAAGATAATATCAAATGTAATAATTTAATTTTAACCGATTCAAGGAATATGTAGAAAAAATAATATTCCCCTTTCCAGGGTTGTAGCTTCCTCAAAAAGTGTTTTTGGACCCTTCTCTATTATCCTTTTTGTCTTTTTTTGCATTTTTTTCCCGTAGAATGTACTAGTAAAACAATACAAACTATTTTTCGGGACACCTGCATAGAAATAATAATAAATTCGACATTTCAACCACTCAGTCTTGGGATCAAAATTGTTAAATCTATTGTCACCCCAGTTACCAATGTCAAAAATATATTTCCTTGTTAATTTCAAACTATGTTTGCTCCGTGCACTATTATTGTAGCTCAGTATGTGTAATAATAATGGTCTATAAAATAAGTGTACGTAAGTAATAATGACGTAAAATGTATAGAGGATGGGAAGGGGTTATACTGATTAATCCTCTATACTTCCCTATACGATTCTTCTTTATTTTATATTTACCTATAATTATTACCAACAAAATACACAGCCCATTTGTAAGTTTGAAACAATTGAACCGTATTTATTCCAATGTTATATAACAGCTTAAGTAGGGACCAAAATAATTAACAATTACCAGTAATAAATAAAACAAAAGATATCAGACAAAAACAAAAATTGTATTTTTTTAGCGTTTTGCAAATATTACGAAACTCATTTGAGATATTTAATTTCACCAGCAGTGCGAACACCTCTTTCCATTGTAAAAGATTGGAAAGAAATGGCAATTTTGCCAAAGGCTTTGACAAGACTGCCATCTCGCCAAAGGCTTACAGCCAGCATCTTCAGAACTAACTGGTAGATAACGGAGGAAGAAGCCTACAACATCGTTTACCTATAACATTAATATTCAGAAATATAATATTTTATATATCAATATAATATTGTCTTAACCGTTGCCAGCTGAACGTAGTATGTGGCCAATAGTCAGTGGTAGTATGCGGATGCACTGAAGAAAAGTTAGTTCGACCTTTTCAGTAAACAAATCGTAACCGCACATGAGCAGGAAGTTTTTTTTATCTCTGATGCAACCTAATATTTTATTTTCCTATTATCACAACCGTACACTTCCTTAGGTGCTAATTTTAACCTGCTCGGTTCACTTATATCCTAACAGCTCAAATTTATGTTACCGTAACGGTCCGATAATTTCAACCAAGCAAATCAAACAAGTTTAAAGATCTCAACACTTTGTATTACCGATGGTTTAACTGCTGTATTTCGCTTATTTTCATTGCATTTCAGCGTTGCCTAACGCAACCTGTTCTTTGGGTGACTCATAGAAAAGAAAGCTATTATTTATCCGTTGCATAACCAAGGTCATTCCGCGGCAAGTCGTAATTTGCCGCACCGTTTATGCAAAATTTAATAGAACGTACATTTCAAGCCTTCCTCTGTCATTGTTTACTTTCGTTTAACGTCCGCACTAAGTGAATTACACGGCCAATGATAAAAAACGGTCTGACGTCAACCGGCCGGGTTAACGTGCATGTTTAAGAGATTCGATTAATTGATTGGCCGTAGCCGCATACTTCTTTATAGTTTCATTAAAGGCATGTGACCATAGCGACGATTCGCTGTATCTATGGGCATCGTTCTCCATTTCTGTACCGATTAATATTCTATATTATTTACGACCGCTCAGTTACTTATCTTTATGTGGATAATTAAATCCATAAGTATATAAAAGGTAGTGAATAAATTTGAATAAATAGTAAGTGTATAGTTGAAAGATAAACCTACCGGTGTATAGTTGAAAGAAACATCACCACTGTTTTTAATCCTCAATAATCTAGAATTGTTTTCTTAATACAAAATGATTTTAGTAAAAGTCGGGACAAATCGCAATCGATTCCTGGCACTGGATTATTGAAAAAGCTAGCTTTCCATATCATCATTTGAAGATAGTATGTCAATGCGCTCAAAGATTAAAAAGTTATTTAGTTAGTCAAATACTAAATCTTTCTGCCTTTTTTAAAAACATTTGTCACTCCAGTAAATTCACTCTCTCATACTCAACAGTTTAAATATAAAAACAAACATTGGATCATTGCAAAATACGTTATCATATCGATTTTTCCCAGAAATACAACCAGTGGATTAGTCATAATTTTAACTTGTCATCAAATGCAATTAATTACATAGCATTTTTTTAACAGGGTGCATTATTAAGTTTCCTTTTTATGAGTTTACTTTTCGACAGTTCGACTTTTCGTTGGTGGTAAAATAGTAAATTTGTATAAAAAAAAAGTACGAGAAAGTCAAATTATCTAACGATAAATATCAAATATAATAAACCAAATCCAAAATTCCAATAATCAATACAACAGTGAATTACTTCTCGAAATTAAAGAACATATGCATTTAAAAATAAAAATTTAACGAAATACAGTAGATAATGTGACTCTTATCATTTAAATCGACTATTGATGACGAAGATAAGAACAGTAGCAAAACATCTTACAACGGTACAAACTTAATAAATTTTGTAAATTAAAAAGTCATCAGTTACCGAATCAAGGTTGGACTTTGTAACGAGGGCTTTGCATTTATAATTTCGTTCGTTTATCAAGGGAAAACAAACCCGAACTTTTCCACCCAGTAACTCGCGTGATAAAATGGGTAATGACTGAACAATTAAGTTGTCCGTAACTTCTTCCTTGCGCAATTCGCATTATATACTTCCTAGAATATACGATCAGCACATTAATTAATACACATACCTATTAACATAACTGCTATGGTACATTCCGCAAATGCAACAGCTGTGAGGTTACAATGGACGCCTGCAAGGTATGCAAAACAGTTAACACGTGTGACATGGGTTGCATACCTAGCGGGATTATTAACCGTACCAACGACTAGATGAACAATATTCGTTTTTATTACATACAAGTGCTTTGTCAGTATCGTATCATTATTTACGCATTCAGGTACACAGTTTTAAATTTTTCTATTTTCTTTTGCTTACTTACGCTACTTAGTTAAAACTAGTTTGCTTCATTACAAATAACAGAAAATTCTCATCAGGGTTACAGTTATTCCAAACAAAGCAAGCCGGTTATTGAATTAGGTTGTAATGCATTTTCTGGATAATGCTACATCGAGATCTTTAAAGGAAACAAAAAAAGCTTCGAATAGAAAGATAAATGAAGTTAATTAGAAAAAGAAATGAAGTTGGTCATATTTACATGTGCAACGATTTGCTACTACAGGATAATAATTACATATTATCATCGATCGTTTCCCGGAATAAGGTATTTTTATTGCGAATGCGCACAAAGTGCTAATGGTTCTCTGAATTTCAAGGTGTGGAGAGAGATACTGTTGCAACCAGAGAATTTGCATAATTAACTCCAGGAAAATCAAATGTCCAAGGAGAAATGATATATTAGTTTGAGCTTCCATCTTGACATAGCGTCCAGACTTAATTCTATTTTGTGTCTTGTATACACGATAAGCTAATAAAAATAAACTTGCAGTAATTTTTATCCTCTTGTCTGTCTTTTTTAGCAGTCGTTTTCAAAACTAATCATATAAGTAAGAACTTATTAAACAATGCAAAAGATCACATACCAACACTACAAAAAAAAACGGAATATACACACTCGAATGCAACACATGCGAGGCTCTTTATGTAGGACAAACGGGCAGAATCTTATCTAAGTATGAGGGAACATAAAAATGACCAAAATTGGAATTTCGGCAAACGTATCGCATTACACGGACACGATTTTATCAAAGAAAATAACGCAACGTTGATACATCAAGTTGACAATGGTTATAAAATGGACATTTTGGAAATGCACGGGATAGACAAAATAAATAAAGAGAAACGATATAGAATCCCATTTACAAATGCCTAAAGAATCCATTCGAATTATAAACTGAGAAATACAGGCAACCAATTTCTCACACATCTTGACAAACACACGACATCTGCAAATTAACACATGCTAAATCAAACATTTTAACAACTAGAAAACAAGAAATTGAGGAAGGACAAACAAAGGTAATACGAAAACACACTCTACTCAACAATATTACAAAATAATACTTTGTTTGATACACAGATTAACTAGAAGTTTGAAGAAAAATTACACTTGACAAACAAAGCGTAATCTCACTTCACGAATAATTAACAACCAAATTGACGAAAAGAAAAACGAAAAATGAACAAAAAACAGATTGGACGACTACCTTTGATGAAGAAGGAAGATTAGCAGCTCGGTGAAACGTACCTAGACGAGGACAACGAGAATATACAGAGAAACCTCAAAGATAAACAACCGAGATAAATTCACTTGTTAACCTTTAAAGCCTACCCATAGATAAAAATATGTTATTCTGGGGTACTGTAGTATCCCGGCTAGGGTTTAAAAGTTTCAACTACAGCTCAACAAAATGACAACCAAAACAAGGAAAGAGAAAACCTAATAAACCCTAAAAAAACTAAACAAATTAATCACACTAATTTAAGGTTCGAGGAATGTTTACCTTAGTATTTAAGCACTATTTTTAATCATTTACGAACAACTAGCTTAAAGTTTTTATGTAAGAGAAAATGTAAATAAATGGATATTATATTTCATCTATCTGTTGTAGTGCCCCTGATAATGGCCAAAAGCCGAAACATATTTTATGCGTTTGAGCATAAGTACATATTGCAATATAAATTCTTATAGTAGGATTTAGGTAAAATTACCTAAAACTTACAAAAATATGTTGGTAACCCGTTGTAAAGAACAAAAATGAATTAAAACAGTTAATGGTTATTATAAAGTTTAAGTGGTGTCATTATGTCACATTAATTTTAATAGCTTATTTTTGATTCTGAGAATGCTTCTAATTAAAGTGTGAATGCATCTAATTATTTGGGAAAAAGGATGCAACCGCCGATTTATAATTTCAAGGTCTTTTGCAGTATATTAGTCACACAAAGTAAGTTAGACGTTTAATTTTGAATTTAAGTTCTTTCGGACGTTTTATGGTCAAAATGGGGGAAAACAGAAGCGCTTACCTTCTGAAAAAAGTGAATTTTGCTGGACTAGCTTTGAAGCTTTTTGAATGACAGCAGGATGCAAGAAAAAAAGATTTCCAGAACTCTCCGGAACGTATTAAAAAATCGATGTATCTACAAATATAATAATATCAATGTTATTGAAACCATCATCAAGAGATGAACATTGGCATGAGATAAAATAAAATATTTCGCATACTGTATCAGCATGACAGGATATAGGAGTATAAAACCCCTCAAAGAGCTTTAAAGATTTTGCTGTAAATTTCTTTAAAAAGCTTTCAGAGTATTTTTTAAAAGATTTTAATTTGTTGTTTTTATATTACATACTTTGCGGATTGTGCAGACTTTTTTCCTATCATGCGGTGTGGTGAACTGGAAAAAATAAAAACAAATATCCGACGTCCGCCTGTTTTGGTGGAAATTGTTGGTAACAAAAACAAAACCGCAGTGCATTTTCATTCGGATTTCGCGAAATAGAATTGTAGGGTTTGTTTCGGAAACAAGCGTTTTTTATTTTTTATGGTTGAACGCAGATCTGGGTCTATTTGTTGGAAATTCCCCTTAACAATAGGGATTATTAGAATATATCCAATTGACAATTTTTGCAATAAATTCTATGTGAGTAATTAAAAGTTTATTCCCGAATTGACTGCGTTTTTTCGGGGTGTTGCTGATGATCTGGTATTAAATGCTTTTAAGCACAACAAACCCGTTTGTCTTAGTCTAAAGGTTAGTACACACTTGTATACAAAGTCGAGCGGTTGTCTGTACACATGTGTAGGAACTGTCAATAGACATGTGTACAGACAATGTATACAGAAAGTCTAGAGACTTTGTCGCGTGTACACACTTGAATGCCTTGTTCCTCGTTACTTGCTAAAGTGCCTGGAAGACCGAGCTCGCTCGGGGGTTAAAAACAAACAAAAACTTGTTTTCCACCCCTAACAGAGCTTACCCCAAGCTATAATATGCAAATACTATTTTTTTATATCTTAAAACAATTTTTATTGAAGGTCAGCGCCTATCTCAATCGACAAACGAATTATGTAAACACAAAAATAATCAAAACGCTAGCCATTAAGCTTTTTAGATTGGGGAATATCTCATGCATTTGATGTTTAAAAATGTCATATATGCAACCAAGATTGTCCTGCTGTACGACTGGTTGCGTAGTCGAGAAATTTTTCCTCACAAATTCCGATTTCCGAATTTTGCCGAT
>JAWQRJ010000225.1:0-24472 GCA_033557515.1 Diorygopyx duplodentatus
TATATAATCTATTATTGATTTCTCATTCCTTGATTGTTCCTCTCTTGTGTATTTATGTATTTCTTTATGCTCAAAGAAAGTATTTGTTACTATTAGGTTGTTAAGTTGGCAGAATTCTAATTATCTTTTTCCATTATTATTTGGAGCTATTTTTCCATGTTTCCCTATGCTTTCTGCACGCATCGCATCTCTTTGGCCCACTCTTCCGTTGAAATCTCCCATCCAAATTTTTATACCCTTACTCTCTTCGTCTATTAATGTTAATTCTTCCCAGAATTTATCCTTGACTTCCACTGTTTCGTCTTCGTTGGGTCCGTATATCACCACAATTGTCATTTTGTTGCTATTTTCCTTTTGTCATTCTATAGTTAATACTCTCTCTGACCATACCTTCCACTCTTTTATACTTCCCTTTTATACATTCTTTTATTATCTTTTTTATTATTATATCGATAAACAAGTATTTTGTTAATTTCATTTCAGTGTCACCCCTTGCTAAATCCGGGAATGTTCATAGAATGGTGTAGAAAAGATATTTGCAGTGGGGACTTAGATCAAGCCTGTACAGCAATAGAAGCATACGCAAAAGAATGCATGAGCTCAAACATGTGCATTAATTGGCGCAGTAAGTTATGTCCAGCTCAGGCGTGCCCTGCGGACCAAGAATATGAACCATGCGGTACCAGCTGTCCAAAAACCTGTGAGTCCATAAAGGAACCAAATGGCAACTGTCAAAATATACCTTTAGAAGGTTGCTTCTGTCCAGAAGGAAAGGTATCAATTATGAGGTGTTTATATAATGTGAGTATTAAAGCACTTTTGGAATTTTAGGTGATGAAGAACAATACTTGTGTGGAAGAACGAGAGTGTACAGTTTGTGATGAGGAAGGCCACCACCCAGGAGACACATGGCAGAAAGATGCTTGCACTTCATGTTCTTGCGTAGAAACCAATGTGAAATGTGAGACCAAACATTGTCCGAAAGTTGAAACATTGTGCCAAGATGGTTACAGTGCAGTGAAAGTTCCTTCTGACAAAACAGAATGCTGCGAGAAATATACTTGTGGTAAGTTTACCACAAATACACAAGCAATTTGTTGACTTTTTATTCATTGTACTGTACAATCTATTATTTAATTTTCAGTTATTGTACCAACTGACGGACCCACATGTGAACCACCACAAGAATTAAAATGTAGTGATGATCAAGTAATGAAACTTGTCAAAAAATCTGATGGTTGCCAGAAGTTTGTTTGTGAATGTAAACCAATCGAAGATTGTATTCCCATAGAACAATTAATGAACAAGACTGTCGAGGAAGGTTATGAAAAAGTCATTAACAAAGGTGGCTGTTGTCCCACTGTTAGTTATGATTGTAAAAAGGAGTTATGTCCTGAACCACAAAAGTGTCCAATGTTCTACAATTTGAAAAAACTGGAAATACCCGAAAAGTGCTGCCCTATTCATAGTTGTGATGCACCGAAGAAATGTATCATTGACTTGATGTTCACCAGTTCAGAACAAGGTGGGGAAAAGGTGCGAAACGAACATGACAAACAAAAACTGCTCAAGGAAGTTGGTGAAAAATGGCAAGATGGACCGTGTAGGGAATGTGAATGTTTAGGATCACCAGAAGAAGGATTTCATAGCAATTGTTTGCAGAAAAACTGCCCTCTCCTCAAAGACTCTGAGAATAGCGGCGAGTACGTTTTAGAATACGAACCAATTCCTCATGAATGCTGTGCTACCATTAAACGCGTTGCTTGCAAGTATGATGATAAAGAGTATGCTGTCGGTGAAAAGTGGCCAGTGAAAGATGATTATTGTGCATTTATGCAATGTGTCGACACCACTACTGGAATACAGAGGACAACCGAGAGATTGAGTTGTGATGTGAAGTGTGAGCTGGGGTACGAATATGTGCCTGCGAGTCCCGAATCTAACCTATGCTGTGGATTCTGTAAACCATATGCCTGTGCGATTGACGGTACAATTAAAGCACTTGGGGAGAAGTGGCTTTCCCCTGATTATTGCACAGAATTTGTTTGCGTCAATGATAATGGAGTGGTAAGTAATTTATCATTTATTTATTACATATCATCTCGATGCAAAAACTAGCACTTGTGACGGGAATACAGGAATTTTCAAAATATTTGATGGATTTTTTTATGTCTTGGACCATTCGAGCTATAGAGCTGACTAATGGTATAGTTTAATGGTATTTAACTATAGTATGGTCTAGATACTGCTCGGATTTTTATTTTTATAGATATTTTATTATTTACTTTTGACACTGTGACACATATTTTATACTTTGTTTTAATGGTAGTGAATACCCATAAATATCAAAAAGTATATATCTGTCTAAAAGAAGTCGTAATCTTTCATTAGATGCGAAACAAACAATCAAAAATGTGTTTGATGGTTTGACAGGAAACAATTGTTCATCCTTTATTAATTCTCTGCTCACCTTAAAACGGTTTCTTAAGGTGAGCAGAGATTTAATAAAGGTGCCCCCTTCAACCATTCCAACAATTGTTGCTAAGTTTTCAAGAGTTTCTGAATAATAATTTTCTGATTGAAATAATGACAAATAATCTACCATCTATTCCGCACAAATCAGTCATGGACAATGCAAGATCATTCAAAGCGGTGGCCAAAGATGATCAATGCAAGATCATTCAAAATCCTACAAATGCTACAAAAAAATGTGATACTATATCGTATATGGACGCCAACAACATTCAAGACTTACCAAAGCATACATAAATGGAATTGTTAAATATAATTAAAGAGTTGGATATTCCTATTCGTTACCGAGTGGATGAGATGGCAAAAAAAGGAAAATCATGATCTACCAAGCCTACCTACCTATTATTGCATTTCCAATTCGATTGAATAGACCTGGAGTTTCCTAAAACGAGCTGTTTCACCCCAACTGAGTTGCGGAGTGAGAGCTTTAATCAAAAAAGAGGCACCCAATAGAACCAGGGATTTATGGAAAACCTGCATAAAGCATGTTGTTAACATATAAAATTCTTATGCTTCTCCACATTTCCAAGAATTCGTTATTCAAGCATCTCCTTCCAGTGATGGTGATTGGGATGAATTTTCATTTAATTTATTAGTTTCTTATTGTATTATTGCATTACTGTGGAAGACCGATGGTAAACAACTACAGGAATTTTCGACAGGAGATATCAGGGACAAGGAGAAGGAACAGTCAAAAAAACACTCAAAGTAAAAAATGACTACCAGATTAACAAGAAAGGCGACTAATGGAAACGAAAAAGCAATGAATAAGGGGAACATGATTGGGACAGGTTGTGGAATCAGAAACATGAGGGTATTGAGGATTGAAACATGGAATGTAAGGAGTATAAAGGGAAAAGAGATGGAACTGGTTGGGGAATTTGGAATGTCAAATATGGATATTATAGGAATTACAGAAAGAACAAAGAAGGGAAAAGAGGAATACAGACATTAAAGGGTCATGTAGTGTTATACAGTAGGGTGGACAACAATGAGCATGCAAGGGAAGGAGTGTGATATTTGGTTAAAATGGGGTTTGCTAACAAAATAAAGAGCGGGTGGTAATGTCTGTAACAGTAGGGATGAAAAAAAACACATTACGATCTCGGTTGTTTATGCACCAACTTAAGATGCAAACAACCAGACAAAGGATCTATTTTGGTGGAACTTAAATTGCATTATTGAAGAAATCACACAACCGATGATTATGGTAGGCAATTTTAATGCACGAGTGGGAAATACGAAAATGGGGATTGAAAGAGTAATGAAGCAGAATGGAGAGGGAAGTATATAATAATAACGGAATACTATTTTTATCCACAAAGAAATACATAAGTACACAAGAGAAATGATAAGTAGAAACGAAAAATGCATTATTATGGATTATATTGTACTGCACAAAACTACAGCAAGCAGATAAAGGATGTTCGAGTTAGGAGAGGATACAAAATAGGAAGCGACCACTATTTGCTGGAAGTAAAAGTCCTAATTCCGAGGACAAGTAATCAACAAACTGTATATATAGAGGAACAAAAATAGGGAAAGAAAATATAAAAACTTTTAAGTTTAGGGAGGAAGAAGTGAGGAAGCGCTACTAGTAGATAGTGAGGAAAAACTTACAGAAATGGTGGCGCATACAGTAGATTTAACGTTCAAGAGATATGGGCGACTATTACAAATATACTTATAAAGGCATTAGTAGCAACATGTGGAGTTGTTAAAACAATAGGGAACAGGAAAAATACGCATTGGTCCCAGAAGTAAAATCCTTTTTTTCACCACTGCCATTACTTTAGTTTTAGTTGTATTTATGGCATTCCGTTATTCTGAAATTTCTTAAATTTAAATACCCTACCTCCACCTTCTTTGTCCAAATCTTGGCTACTCTGGTTTATGTCATCTGGGTATATTGTGAATAGCAGTGGGCTCAAGACTCCACCTTGTTTTAATCCTTGTATTGTAATGAATTTTTCTGTAAGATAATTTTCCGTTCGAACATAGTTTCTGCTGGTGCTGTAGCTGTTTTTAGCCTGATCTTATTAATTGATTTCCTACTTTTCTCTTCTCCAAGATCTTCCATAACAATTGTCTGTTCACACTACCGAAAGCCTTTTCCAAATACACAAAACACAGGTATATTTCTCCATTATTCCATACATTCTTCTCAATAATCTATCGAAGAGTAAAATGTGGTCCGGTGCGCTATATCTCTGAACCCACTCTGAGTACCTCCCATTTCCTTGTCCACCTTTTCCCTTAGCCTTGACTCTAGAATGGTCTCAAATGTCTTTGCTTCTATACATAACAACGACACTCCCCTGTAATTATTACAGTCTCACTTCTTCCAATCTGATGTCTTCATCCTCATATACCCTTTCCTCTGATGATGTTTTACTCCATGTGGAATTTCCGTCTACTTCCAAGAGCTGCTCAAAATGTTCCTGCCATCTTTCCATTATTTCCTTATCTTCTATAATTATCTTTCCATTTTTGTCCTTAATCTGTTTTAGTGGCAACTCCTTTTCTTTTCTTAAATTTTTTACAACTTTATAGAATAACTTTTTGTTTTCTTTGTAGTTTCCTTCCATTTGCCTTCCAAAATCATTTCACTGCTCTCTTTTTGCTAACTGGATGATTTCCTTAACTTTTTTCTTTGTCGTTGGTATTTTTCATAGCTTTCTTTGTTTCTTAAAGAAACCCTTAAATGAATAAATAAAAATAAACCCTCCACTTCTGTTTCTTGTCCTCCACTTCTCTCTTTTCTTCTGGGTTCCACCAATGCGTCTTTTTCCTATTCCCTGTTGTTTTAATAACTCGACATGTTGCTCCTGATTCCTTTATAAGTATGTTCCTAATAGTCGGCCATATCTCTTGAACGCTAAATCTTCAGTACGCCCCCATTTCTGTAAGTTTCTCCTCCACTACCTGCTTCCTCACTTCTTCCTCCCTAGACTTATAAGTTTTTATATTTTCTTTCCCTATTTTTGTTCTTCCTATACACACTTTGTTGGTTACTTGCCCTTGGAATTAGGATCTTTGCTTCCAGCAAATAGTGGTCGCTTCCTATTTTGTATCCTCTCCTAACTTGAACATCCTTTATCTGCTTTCTGTAGTTTTTGTGCAGTTACAATATAGTCTAGTATGGATTTTTTGTGTCTACTTATCATTTATTTTGTGCACTTATGTATTTATTTGGGGGTAAAAGTAGTATTCATTATTATCAGTTCATTCACAATGCAAAAGTCTATCAATCTGGTTCCTTTATTATTATATACCCTCACTCCATTCTGCTTCATTACTCTTTCAATCCCCATATTCCTATGCATTAAAATTGCCTACCATAATCATCGGTTGTGTGATTTCTTCAATAATGCAATTTAAGTTCCACCAAAATAGATCCTTTGTCTTATTGTTTGCATCTTAATTTGGTGCATAGACAACTAAGATCGTAATATGTTTGTTTTCCATCTCTACTGATACAGACATTACCCGTTCTGAGAAAAATTTCCAACTATTTTTTGTTAGCCAACTCCATTTTAACTAAACATCCTACTTCTTCCCTTGCATGCTTACTGTTATCTACTCCACTGTAGGTATAACATTACATGACCCTTTAATATTTTTAACATTACATGACCCTCTTTTCCTTTCTTCGTTTCTGTCATTCCTATAATGTCCATATTTGACATTCCAAATGCCCCCACCAGGTCCATCTCTTTTCACTTCATACTCCTTACATTCCATGTTCTAATCCTCAATACCCTCCTGTTTCTGATTCCATGACCTGCCCCAGTCATGTTTCCTTTTCGTTTCCATTAGTCGTCTTCCTTGTTGGTATGGTTGTCATTTTTTAATTTGGGTAGTTTTTTTGATTGTTCCCTCCTTGCCCTTGATATCTCCTGTCGAAAATTCCTGTAGTTGTTTACCATCTGCTTTCCACACTAATGCTTTTATTAATAAAGTAGGAAACTAATAAATTAAATGAAAAAGGTTACTTATTGTCGCTATCCCATTGTATATCACCATCATCACGACTGGCAGGAGATGCTTGAATAACGAATTCTTGGGAATGTGGAGAATCATAAGAATTTTATATGTCAATAACATGCTTTATGCAGTTTTTCCATAAATCGACGGTTATATTTGGTGCCTCCTTTTTGATTACAACTATCATTCCACAACTCAGTTGAGGTGAAACATTATTTGTTATAACAGCTTGTTTTAGGAAACTCCAGATCAATTCAATGGAATTGAAAACACAATAATAGGAAGGTAGGCCTAGTAGATCGTGACCTTCCTTTTTTTTGCCATCTCATCCACTCGGAATATAAGAATATCCAACTCTTTAATTATATTTAACAATTCCATTTTTGTTGCTTTGGCAAGTCTTCAATGTTGTTTGCGTCCATACACAATATAATATCACTTTTTTTGCAGTATTTGTCGGTTTTTGCTTAACTGTTTTGATAACTTGATGATTTTTTTGATAACTCGCATTGTCCATGACGATTACCGATTTGGATGGAATAGATGGTAGATTGTTTGCCATTATTTCAATCCCAAGTTCAGTAGGAACTCTTGAAAACTTAGCCACAGCCACATTTCTTTGAATGGTTGAAGGGGACACCTTTATTAATTAGCTGCTCACCTTAAGACGGTATGAACAGTTTAACAAAATTTTAATGCTTTTGCTTAGGTCTGGTTGTAAGACCTCCGTTCGATCCATGGTTAAGGTAGTACCTGATTTTATTTTTTGTCAGAAAAAATTATTTACTTTCCATTGGGATTAAGACGTTTTGTAATAAAAGCTAGAGTCGCTTTACCATTTCCTACTTCTCACCTTTGAAGAATGTTCCAAACAAAAAGCTCTCTTGGAATAATATTTGTTAACGAGAACATTCTGTTGGCAGTGAAATTCAGACAAGTTTTGGAATTTAACTAAACTTCCTCTCTCTAAATCGTCAGCGAACATAATCAGTTTCTTTTCAAATGAAGTAACAGCAGTGAAACACAGTATTCCCCTTGCCTTGTAATTTACGATTTAGTTGTGATGTAACATCCACCATAAAGCACTATTTTTGAAACCACTGATCTATTAGTTCTGGATATTGGACACCTTTACTTTAAAACTATCAAACATTATTTTAGTGGAGAAAATCTGAATACTCGCTTTCCATTTCTGTAGCTCTTTGGATTTCTAATGGTGACGTTAAACAGTATTGGTATTTCAATTACCAATTCCATAATTTTACAAATTTTTTTCTGGTAATGTTTATGCACAAAGTGCATTCTGGTGGAGTATACAATGGAAAGTAATCACATTGAAGACGGATCCCCAACAATTTTTTTTATTGTAGATTTAATCGTATTCTGTGATTTGAAACAAAAGTTTATTTTTGTACCAAATTGATATGGAATGGCCAATATTTAACAAAAAATTTACGCCGTTTAATGGTTTTATGTGAATATTTTTTCAGCTGAGAATTGATGGAAAAGTAGAAACTTGTCTAGACATCCCACAAGATCAAACTGAGGAATATGTTTTCGAGTCTTATACCGCAGAATTTCAATGTTGTAAAAAGCATAAAGCCGTAGCATGCAAAGTTGGTGACAAGATATATCAGGTATATTATGAGAAAATTAATGAATGATTAATCTTGAAAAGTGTGTCTTTAGGTTGGAGAAACATGGCCTGCTCCCGATTTAGACAAATGCAAAAAAGTCACTTGTATCAAAAATATGTTGGACGAAATTGTTAAGCAGGAAAGCAAAGAGACCTGTAACAGGAACTGTTCTAGAGGCTGGGAATATAAGGAATCAGAGTTCTCGTGCTGTGGTGAATGTGTGCCGGTATTCTGTGTCATCGGTGAGGAATTGCGCAGACCAGGGGAAACTTGGATGTCTGAGGATGGTTGTACCAAGTTCACCTGCGAGAAACAAGGAGATCAACTGGGCACTATTAGTCAGCAAGAATCATGCCCAAATATTGACGAATGTGCTGAAGCTAACATTTACGTTAAAGGATGTTGTAAATATTGCAATATTACATCAATGCCCCTGTGTAAGTATTTTGCATTAACTAATTTAAGAATAAGTTTGATATCAATGCTGCAATCTCAATACTGCAGCATTAGCCACGTATATTACATCTTCTTTGAATTGGATAAGAATTAATTAATTTGTATGGAGGTTCACAATTCAAACAAATCATATGACTGCTAAGGTATGGTGGAATGTTCTCTGCTACCATCTTTTTAGTGTGAAATTGTGGACATTTCAAATAAAAATATGCCCCTAACTATAAATTTAATTTATAAGCTTAACTAGGAAGCAAATTTGTATCCATTAGGTATATTAAAATTTTGATACCGTAGGGTAACTTTTTTCGTACTTTTTCATTTTAGTGAATTGTGCACCTACTGAAATACTGCTGGATAAAACAGTGGGACTACTTCGAATAGTCAAACCTGGGGGTATAGTTTGCAAGAACGATAAACCTATTGAAGGATTAATGGAGTGTCAAGGCAGTTGTGAATCATTCACAGCTTTTAATATGCGTATGTAATACTTCTCTGATCCATGACCATTAACTAATTAATTGCCTTTACTTTAGGTTCATTATCGTTCGTCTCTCAATGTTCCTGCTGTCGCGCATTAGATTATGATCCTTTAGATGTGAATTTATTATGTGAAGACAATACTACATTTAAGAAGGTGCTGGATGTACCTAGTTCTTGTAGCTGTGAAGGTTGTGTCGCCCCACGGCCAGGAAACCCTGGCCATCCCACAAAAACATTTACGAAAACCAAATCTGGTAGAAAAGTAAGATGAAGATGAGAATGATGTTTGATTTTCTTGTTTTTATAAGTTTGTGACAATTTTCTATTTTTGTAATGTTTTAAATAAAGATGCTTCATTTAAATTGTTTATTCATTGATTATTGTATTCCTGTACTTTATGCCTAACTAGATCTACGTATAAAAACAAAACTAATAGGTTTGTAATTTCAACATTTTCTTCTTACTGCTAATTTTGAAACTTCAGTTTAATGGACGTGGTCGCGTTTGAAAAATTTTAGCCTACAATATGCATAATATCCTAGTACCTGGTAGACCGAGCTCGATCGGTTCAAAAAGCAAACAATTTTTCGTCTAGCAGCGCCATGGTTTGTTCAAAGGTCAAACTCAAATTGCGGTAGTAGCGCCATCGTGCGGCCAACGTTAAACTAAGCCAAACGTCGTTACAGAAAACACCATTATCGATTTTTATTTTTGAAGTTATGACCCCTCTATCAAATCGATTTTTTTCGTCGAACTCGATAAATCCTCCAACTTTCCAACAAATTTAGCCTGCAGCGTCATTGCGCGGTGGCGCGGAAAATTATAAATCAGTTTTTTTGAAACTTGAGAGCCATCTAAATCTATTTTCCGCACCGCACGACGGTGGTTCCAAATGAGTAGGAAGAAACTAAAAGATAACAATATTTTCAATAACCTGGCGGTTCCGGTTATACTGGAAGTTGACAAACAGTTTTCAACAATTTCCGTAATACGTCTGCCAGACCTAAACTTACCGTATTTTTCGGACTATAAGACGCACCTTTTTACATAGACAAATGGACTCAAATTTGGGTGCATCTTATGGTCGGAAGGTAACATAAAATAATTAAGTAATTAAGAATTTTCATAATTGCACTTATGCGGTAATGTTCATACTTCATTACCCATTGATTGAGACATTGAACTTTTCAGCAATATACCCGGTGGGACATTTTTACGTACATTCTTCACAAAATTGAATTTTGAAATAAGAAAATTTTAAATGACAAAAAGTTTTTTTTTTAAATGGCACTTACCAAATATTTTTATCTTATCGAATGTAGAATTAAAATCCTCGTTAAACGGTATTGGGTTTCCCTATACCTAAAATGTATCGTTGTCTGATTATTTAAGGTTTTCCGAGCTCTTGCTGCAAAAGCGATCCATTGACAATACATTCACTTGTTGTGAATTGAGTTGCCTACCAATTAGTTATCAATTTTGACGTTTACGTAACTTAGGTTGGTTGATTTCATATTTAGGGTGAAAAATTAATGCATGCATCATTTGGAAATCGAGTTATCAAGGTATTTCACATGTTTAGATTTGTTCAAGATTTTCATTCTACATTCGATAAGTATTTGGTAGGTGCCATTAAAAGAAATAACTTTTTGTCATTTAAAGTTTTCTCATTTCAAAATACAATTTTGTAAAGAATGTCCCGCCGGGTTAATTTCTCAAAAGTTGTTTAATGAAGTATGAACGTTATCGCACAAGTCTGATTATGAAAATTCGATCTTTCAAAATGTTCCTGCGGTTGCATAATTTTTGGGAAAAAATCAATATCTCGAAAACGATTATTAAGTTTAGGCCTGGCAAACGTGTTGTGAATGTTGTTGAAAATGGACTGTAGATTCAGAAAGTCATTCCATTTAAATTAACAAAGCTGTTGTTAACTTCCGGTATAACCGGAAACGTCAGCTTATTGAAAATATTTTTATCGTTTAGTTCCCTTCCTACCATATTCAAATCCACATTTTCAGACTTCTAGCTTTATCCGTTCCGCATATATCTCTAATGGACGGTCTACGGTAGACACCTTTATGTATATACAGTGCTTTCGAAAAGTAATGCAGAAATTCGATGAAATTGTTGCAGAATTTTGTTTCAAAATTCGCAGAGACATGCCAACAGATTTTATTCAAATGCCACTTTTTGCGATAGTTTTTGAATTATTTGGACCATTTTCGTAACAACGGTGACGTCATAAGCACTTTTTTTAATGGAAACCCCATTTCTTTTATTGAGGATTATGAAACAACTATTTTTTCTACATACAGGCATGCGAAACCAAGAGGGGTTGTGTAAGAAACTTTTTAGAAAAACTGCACGAAATTGATTAAATTAAAAATAACAAAATGCAACTAAGTCAAATGTGCAAAATAAGCTCCGTTTGCAACTTGACAGTATCCAAGACGAGAAATAAATTCTCTTTACACACTGGTATAAGCCGCACTTCCATTAGACTTCTATCCTTTAAATCATCCAGAGTAATTTTGAGATACCCCCATAAAAAGAAGTTTAAAGGCGTTAGGTCTGGTGATCTGGTAGGCCATTCACTAGGCCTTCTCCTACTTACCCAACGATTGGGAAACCTTTCATTTAAATAAGCACGGACAGCGGCCGAGTAATGACGAGGTGCACCGTCTTGTTGGAAATGAAGATGATCAGATGGGAAGTTTGGCTCTTGTGGGTTTGGAAATAAATCTGCGAGAGCGGAAACGAGATGAAACTGAAGGAACTCAAGATATTTGTTTCCAGTCAACATTTGTTCAAATAAATAGAAATCTAACACTCGTTGCTCAACAATACCGCATATTAACTTTTCGATGATATTGCGCTGAGGATGATAATGAGAAAATGTGCAATTAGTTAGTAGATGTTACAACTCGAGCTCCCATTTGGGCTCTCACATCTCCATACTTGGGTGTGTTTCTTCGGATATCTCTTGCATGTTGCCTATAGACTTGAGTTTCAGAAGTGACAAGCACGAGGGGATGACATCAGCATAATGAATGCAGGGAAAGCTTTGATGAGGTGTGACATATTTGTCAAACTGTCCATCATATTTAAAGAAGTGGTTTGATGAGAACTGATGAAAACAATGAAAAATGGTTAAAAATTCGGCCACGTATCGTTTTTTCCTATTGACAATAATATTGAGTTTTCTTTTATAAAAGGTTAATCCGAAATGTTACCCCTTGAAAAATAATTATTTCTTGAAAACAATATAATAAATAATGAAGAACCCGGAGTTAGCAGCGCAAAAAGAAATGAATGGTCCGATGAAATTACCAGATTTATATAGGGAATGTAGATCCTATGACATGTCTTAAAATTTTAAAAAAGATCGTAGGGAACGATCTCCGCAAAAGTAAATGCAATATTCAAAATAAATAAAAATTGTCAGCAAGTGGAAATCGCATTAAAACGGTATTAAAAAGAAAAATGCGCAGTTGTCGACAATAAGCAAACTGGAGCTATACGTGCGCGAATAGCTTTGGAATATGAACTGGGAAAGATTGCTAGGATTGGAGATCAGCATCGGACCTGAAATTATGAAAAATCAAAACACCGTTTTAATGAATAAACTGAGTAGGTGTGGATCTTGAAACTGTGCGACTTTGGGCAAACAAATATTTAAATATTTGATATGCGAATGATCCTTTAAATGATCCTTTAAATGTCCAATAACTTCTAAACGGTGCTACTTTGGACAATGGACACTTTAATAAACGGGTACGTTCTGGAAAGCACAGCGGACCATAGTAAATTCGGCACGTCATACGAAGATGGCGCTAGCAGTTCATAAAAATATCAAATAAATTCGGCGCGCGATAGAAAGATGGCGTTAGCAGTCCATAAAAATTTAAAGCATGATTGTAATCACTGACTCAAACGATTTATTTGAAAAAACCGATGAAGTTTATGCATTAAATAAAAAACACAACTGCTCCGTATGTCATAAATGCGAACACGATTTGATTAAGAATAATAATAATAATATAGGCCTTACAATTGCATTGGAGAAAGTCGTAGAGAGAAGTGCTAAATGTATTGGCAAGAAAAGTTGAGTCTTTCAAACAAAAAACCGGTAGCAAAAAATTGATTGAGTTTTTACAAGGTGTGATAAGAAAAATTCTCATTCAAAAAACTAAACAGTAAGTCAATATTAATGGAACATCCTACAACCGTCGCTCATCGAGCAAATTTTCAAACATCTCTTCAAGGATGTAGGAATTATGAGTGGAACCTCTACTATACGGACGAAACTCGTTGTGGAGCAAATCATGCTAGATAGTTGTAAGTAATGAAAAAATAAATACGGAAAATAGCAGCTTTGACCACTATCGTGGAGGAGTGCAAGAAGTGAATGGTCATAGAGGAGGCATAAACTTTGTTGGCCAAAAAAAGAAAAGTAAAATCCGATTATCATCACGAAATGAATAAGCTACATTTTGAAGAATGGCTTCGGAATGTCTGTAGTTATAATTGGTCAAGCGCATTGATTGCTTGATCAAAAATTTATCACCTTTGCTTGGAGAAAAGATGACGTGATTGTTTGGTTGGTAAGGAGGAACGTGCTATTTCCAGAAACGGTTATTGATTTTTCTGAATTAAGAAAACCGCAGTTGCTGCATTTGTCTAAACAGTATCGTTATGAAAAGGTCTTCATGTTAGATTCGATTGCAAAGCAACTCAGAACTGAGAGGTAATGACGTAAACTCACTATGAGTTTAATGCAATTGAATTAATTTGGGCTTACCTGAAAAATAGAGACGCAAAATTTATGCCAGGAGACGATGCACTCTATTCTACCAGAAATATGGCAAAATTGTGTTGACGGAAAATTGAAAGAACCCATATAGCAAAAGAGCGTATTAATTATAGGCTTAAATGAAGATGAAGAAGAATTGTCAAATGACTCGAACGACGAATACTCCGATGAAGAACTATGTGTAGAAGAAGATCCAGCAACTGTTAAATTATTCGTAAAAAATGCTTTTCATAATATATATTTGAAATACTGACAGAGACATCAGAAACTATAAGGGAAACCCGATAGTTTGTGTTTTCGCAGGTCTAATCCACCTAGTATAGGCCAGAAGAAGTATGACTACAGATACTTCAAATGATTTAATTAAATTCAAATACTCTTGAAATTAATTTTTGCTTGATTTTTGTGCAATTTTAGCTCTTCTGGTTTTTATTTTGTATGATATTTTAACTTACTAAAGCAACTATAACCGTTCATATCGGCTTATATTGGCGCAATAATGTTATCTGACGATGAATGTTGAAAGACAGCTTAATTACCTCGTTTATGTTAGCTAAAGTACATCCATCATCTTGCGACAAACTCGCTACTTGATGTATTATTGGATACATTTTACTAAAAAAAGAATAATGAAAAACTAAAATATAACAAAAATAAAAATAATTAAATTCATTAAAATAATCGAAATGTTAACTAATTAAATAATTTTTTGGTGTGCTCTGTTTTTGATGTCATTTTAGTTCATGCCATTAAATATCTTACGTATTGTTTAGAGACCTGAGGTCGAAGTAACCAATAGAGTGTTTACTATCACTAGAAAAACAAAATTAAGAGTGTCTTACAATGTCTTTGAATAATTCAGTGACGTATTGCACAATTTTAAATGGGGCAAATCTTAAGCGGAAGCCTCGTGTGTACACGTATACGCCCCCCAAGCGGGCGTATACGCGCACCCCCCGCTATGGGGGTTCTAGTACACTTGATGCGAGGCACAAGTTTTTTAGGTGCTCAAGTGCGTCTTACTTTGACCCTTTTAGATGGGCTTTTGGTGGGTGCATGAATAGTTTTTTTTTTCTATTTCCCTCGTCTTTTTCGTCCTCGCAAAAGCTTTTTCTTGGATTTGCAGGAAATGCAAACACCGTTCTACGTTTAGTCCTATTATGAAAATAGGACACAGAATGTAATGGCATTCAATGACGCTTACCTATATATTGGACATTGGTAAAAAACTGAATCTAATGTTAATGTTGGGTTTATACCGTACCAGAAATGGCCACTGTGACAATTGAAAATGCCATTTCTATGGCCTCACTTGTATTGCTCACATTTATTACAACACCTAAAACCTTACAAGGTGCTGCACTGAAAATACCAAAGTACTTCTGTGGTATCTAATCTGAAAGATATTAAGCTAAACAACCTTTTCATTTGCAGTTATTAAATGTTTTGATGGTGATAAAAGATACAGCTTATGTAATGAAAAATCACCCACTCTGTATAACAAATTGTAAAAAAATGACGAAAAGGTTGAAACTTATCATAAAAGCAACAGATATCAGAATGGCCACAAATGAAATTTGAAATATAAATAGGTTAGAAGAGAGGACTAGAATATAAGTTGGTTCAGAACAACCACATTTTCAACTTTATAGAAACCCACTTATAACTCCATCCCTTACAATTCAGAAAGGGTGGCACTCTCTCCCGTAAGATTTCCGTCTTCAGATCCTTCATACATCGTGCCTTACCCCCTGTCTACAGAAGTTCATAAAAGTGAATTACAGCATATCCATGATATAGCCAGCAATAATTAAGGGTTAAATTGTGCAAAAATCTTTAATAAATACAATATACCACCCCTATGTTCAAAACACACAACATAACACATATCATTACAAATTAAGCTCCACACGCGAAAAAAACGTATACTCAATACCATGTATCGATTGTGAAAAGATCTACATAGGACAGACTGGACGAAAACTAGGCAAACACTCACGAAAAAAAATCTACTTCCACTTTACATAAACAGAACATCCAGACAGGTCATAATATAGATTACACTAACGCAAAAATGTTTGTTAGAGCAAATGGAGATTGAAAAGCATAAATTTGAAAAAGTGGTTCCTTAACAAACAAACAAATTTTGAGAGACAGTCGTAGTCTTCTCTTCTAACGTATTTAAATTTCAAATTTCTTGCCACTCTGACATCTGTTGCTTTTAGGATAAATTTCAAACTTTTTAAAAACTGGTCCGTTGGAAGATGTTTACCCTTTGACTGTAAGTTTAAATTTATAACCCCAGCGCAGCTTCTCCTTCTCTACCTGTCATTGAAGAGTTATGGACAAAGAAGAGATTCTTTTCCAGCACCAGGATGCTGGGAAATAATCTCTTCTTAAAAGAAAACCTCAGATTGAAAGAGTTAGGACTTGTTATTCTGTTTTCGTATCCTGATTTTCTCCTCAATTAATTTTCGAAACCGAAGTAAGACTAATGAATAACTGTGTGCTGCATTTATTTATTTTCTTTCCATATACAAACATTTAACTACAAGGCAACAAGGGTCTAAGTCACCCTTTGATCTTCTCCACAACTAAATTGGTGATTGTTATTCCACTTACATTTCAAGGCGACGCGACGTGAGGTGGGCAACGAACACGGCGCAGTTTTGTGGGCCCCGAATTTCGCCAGGAACCCATTTCCCTACGTTCTAGGAATATCTAGTAGGCGGTAATGTCTCGGCGTCGTGTAACGCTCACGAGTCGCCTGGTGGTTCCGTTCTGGCGAGACCTGGCGAAAGTGGTCGGTTGGCTAGCGGTTGTTTGCCGGCGGTATGTCGTAAACCGGCTAACTTTCCTAATTAAATCCACCGCGGCTTCCTACAAGCAAAAGCGGGACACCCCAGATTCTCTTATTACAACTGAGATGACAGCCAAATTAGATATTTTAACATATTACTCTTGATTAATTTCTGGGGTGTACTGAGGTTGGGAAGGGTTTGCGGAAGTAAGTATGCCAAACTTTAGCAACTCGGTGAGCTAAAGGGTTGTATACATACAAAACTGGCGACACGTGCTTAATTACGATAGTTTTCTCTTAAAATAGGTAATTTATCTGGAGGATAAATGGCCTACTTTATTACTTTTTGCGGAGGCTGTGACAGTGCATAAACAAAAGATAACACTGTTCAGCATCGAAATCTCTCCCGTAAACAACTGAACACAAATCCGAAGTCAGAAAGCCTCTACCAGGCGTAGATTTAAAAAAAATGTATTTTTTAAAACTTCGTTGAACAATAAAAAGCTTCATTTCAAAACTATAACCATGTACTTCAACAAGAAAAATCTGTGAGAGCGCGAGTAACTTTTTCGTGGAATGATGCTAAAAGAAATTAATCAGGATAAATCGTGGGATCCTAAAATATGTTGCACTTCGCGCTGTTGGTCTCTCAGTGACTGGCTGCAAGGGACACATAAGTCAATTCCTTTTGCTGTTACAATGATATGGTGAGAGCCGATTGAATTTTTCTGGCTTCGCATTCGGAGCACACTTGATAATATAGGAAACAGGCAAAATTTCCCAAGTGTATAAAAAGTATAAATTAAAAAAACGGAAAAGTTTCCAGAATATCGGCAAGAGGAGTTCACTGCTTGTTTTCTGCAAAAATGACGAAACATGCCAACCTTCATTTGAAGGGGCACATTGTTTAGCACAAAATTCGTTTTCTCCTTTTCGTCTCTCACCATGAAGAGGCACCCCATAAAAAAATTGAATTGAAAGGTGGGTCGTGTGGTACTCTCAATGAAAGGTGTTTTCGTTCTCTACATGACCATATTTTTTTGTTTTGTGTTTTTTTACGTTACAAATAATGTGATAGATTACTTTGAATTATTTTATTAATTGTTGAAAATGGCCTCCGTTGACCTCCAAAGAAAAGTACAAGTAAGTGATCTTCGAAACATCTACGAACATTATTGAACATTTCAGGAGTTACTAAACGACATACTTCAATAATTCTGTTACGTAAATTTTCTAGAGATTCAGGTTTCGTGGCATACACCTTGCTTTTGAGATGTCCCCATAAGAAGAAATTCAATGACGAAAGACCAGGTGACTTGGAAGGCCATTCCGCGGCTTCCCAGGTCGAGCCAACTTCCAGAAAATTCCTCATCCAAAAATTGACTGAATCAATCTTGCTGAAATAGCAGATCATTTTCGAAAAGATTGTTATCTTGTTCCAGTAATCTAGTTGTCATGTGGTTGACGGTGTTCTGTAGAAGTTCTAGGTAACTTTCTCCATTTAAATTTCCAGGAATAAAAAATGACTCAACAATATGGTCTTCCAAGATACCTGTCCAAAAATTTAATTTCAGGATAATTATTTACCCAGAAACCGGTAAGTGGGAGGGTTATCTATACCCCACAGGTAAACCATTGAATGTATTTTATATTGGGACCGTTCCCAAAGAGTAATAAAGGAAACGTGCACCGAGGGAGTTCATGCATTAAAAATACTAGCAACACACAGAGCGAATTGTCAAAATTGTCAAAAAAGGCTCAATAGAGCCATATTGCCCGCATTGTTAACATCTATATTGGAAGAAGAAGAGTTATTGGATGAACAACTACATATCGTGCAATACATATCGTGCAATTTGCCATAAGCAACCTCATTAATAGGGTTAATAGATTCACGAGTAAAACTATAAATCATTTGATCGGTTACTGAGAAAAAGCGTTGGAAAAACTTCACTCAGCATCTAGTGATGCATACGTTGTCACTATCAGATTCCGTGAAGAGGATATAATTATTTTAGGTTGGTCTGAAATAGTTCCAAAAATGTATATTAAATAATAAGTGAATAAAATGTCGGTATAAGGTTTTCGAAGAATCGCCGAAGCAGCTTCGGCGGGGGACCTGACAACACTGCGTCCAGGTCTTATCTATAATTATGAGACAAATATAACAGACGATCCGGAAGCAATAAAAGTTCTAGCATCCCGAGGGCACAAACGCATCGAAAGAGTCCAGGAACATTCGAAGTCATCAGTCAGCATCATGTTCTGTGGCACCGCTGACGGAAAACTGATTCCTCCCATGGTTGTCTACAAATCGAAGGACCTTTACGACAAGTGGATAAAGGTGGGCCCAACTGGAACTATTTACAGAAACAGTAATAGCGGCTGGTTTAACATGAACCTCTTCGATGTTTGGTTCTTCAAAATATTGCTGCCGCACATCCAGGAACACAGAGAAAAGTTTTGGACAATTGGAGAAAAGAATCAAGAACACGAGGCGCCATTCCAAAGACAGTTTCCCATGCTGCTGAAGAGATTGATGGATGCATTGGCTATAATGAAAAATCTACAGAGCTCCTTCAGAAGTACGGGTCTTACCCTTTCGACCCTGAAGCTCTCTTGAAAAAGCTTCCAGCAGATCGCTCAGAAGAAAGTGGGCGTATACTCGATAACAGTCTGCTGGCGTTTAAAGATGAGAAAGACAAGGGGCTACAACTCTGAAAGGATTCGATATAGAAGAGGAAATAAAGTCATTCATAAACCTGGAACACAGATGTCTGTAACAAGCCAGGAAGATTTCCCAACTATCGATGATGCCCCAGAAATCGAAGACGATGTCTCAGCTGTTAAGACTGTCTCAGCTATCGAGGATGACCCGATCTCTTTACCAATCGCCTCTACTTCCGGTGCGCCGCCTGCGAAAGACTAGACTTCTTCCGATGAAAATGTTCCCGTAGTTAATATGGTCCGCAAGAAGGGAATAAAGAAGGGCAAGAAGAAGGACAACAAGCTCCGTTACATCTGTAGATGTGACTTCCGGTTCTACTGCCATCCTGTAGACTGGATGCAGCATATCACTTGCAAAAACTGGGTCTGCCGCATGCGTAACAAAGGCTCGACTAATCCTGCCTATGAATGTATAGTGTTCGAGGAGGACGCAGACTAATTCTTTTTAACTTTGTTTCTATTGTTGCTTAAAAAAATTGTTTTAGTTAATTATAATGTTGCTAAAATTGATTGTTATGTTGCTCTTGATTTTGATCTCAATGATAATTGTAAGACCAATGATGATTAAGTTCCTATAATATTTACGTAATTTACGTATATTTATGTAAAATGTTTCCTTAATAAAGATGACAATTTGATTGTAAAAAATCGTTGTTTTTCGTTTAATTGCATGTAGAATACACAAAATATTAAATTTTTTTATCAAAGTAACTTTTACTAACCTAAAAACTAATCTTGACATAAAGAGGGATTATTACCAAATCATCAGGGATGCCAACCCACTATAATCGCCTCAATCATTTACAGTCACCCGGTATATAAAATTGTGGGGAGATGGTGGGGCTTGAATTTCTTATATATCTGATAGTCAAAGGGTACATTGTTCTATTGGAGCAAAAAAATTGGAATTTAGGATGTTAAAAAAAGTGACCTACAAAAAATTTGCAAAACCTGTTCAAAGTAACCCCATTTTGCGGCACCCTAACAGGTGATCACAGGTGCATGTGGCAATGGAAGATGTGGACACTTTCCTTTTTACGCAGCTACCCTCTTAGGCGATTTAAAAAATATTTTTTTAATACAACTAATTAAAGTGTCAAAAAATTCTCGAATAAATTGGTAAACACGATGTAATGCATGTGCTATGGACGTAATATGTAGTATATTTACGTACTGTTGTTTTAACAACTTAAAGTACTCTCATCGATTATTGTAGATATTGTCGCAGCATTAACCCTACTTACTGCACGGCATTCGATAAAATATGATCAATTAAATTACTCTACTACAACTTAAAAGAATACGAAGAAAAGGAACATAACTGCGAAAGAAAACAGATAGTACTGCTTATGTGTCGTTCTACGTGGGCACATTTTGCGTGCGCATTATCGAGTCATCCATACGCATAATTTGCACCCCGCTCAGAGCGTAGTGGGGAAAGGTGCGAATTGTACGCCTAAAACCACTGCAGATTAGTTATTATTGTTTTATACCTACAAGGGAACTCAGCACACTAAAATTACATATAATTTTTTCCATGGTAGATTTTGTGCTCGTATAAAAAAGTGTAACGGTTTTTTATTGTTTGTGTTATGTTTAATGTTAACATAGCGCTGTGTATGCAATTAAAAAAAAATACTACGAGGCCCATGCAACATATTTAAAGTATCACGAAGGAGAAACGCATTGCTGTGTGTTTTTCTCCTTCATTCAAAGCAATAAACTACAAAAAGAGTTTATCGTGAAGTTAATGTTGAATCGGTCGACAGTACAGACCGCAATAATATTTAATGAACACTTACTTTATTAAATAGCATGACTATAAAAGTTTTCACCATAAAAATGATTGTGCAGCACACCTTTTTAAAGTATGTACATCTGATTGCTGTAAATTGTTTTCTACCGACAATTTTCATGTGCTTTGTATTCTTCTATGTACTCGTGCAATAGTATGTTTAATCTTATGAAATATACAAATTTATTAGGAGTAATTTTTATGTAATTCATTTGCACAAGTTAAATATTGTTACACACATTTCCTAGAGGTGCAAGTCGTTCAATCTATAAAGGAAATTGATGTATATTAATTAATCTTTTATAGAATACGATTCGCCAATTTCTACACATAAGAGTAATTCTAAAAGTATTTTTTTAAATTTTGCTTGAATTGGAAAAATGATTAAACATTATTTTTTATTTTTACGATTCGGTAGAATGTTTTATCATTTGATTTTATTGAATTTCTATTTGATTCATCTTAGAACAAATGGTTTCACCTTAGTAAGCTTTTAGATAACCGCCAAATTTTAAATTTTGGCGGTTATCTAAAAGGTTACTTACAAATTAAGGTTATAACTTAACCGTAAGTTGTTGAAATTGTAACCTAACTTTGTAACCTATTTTTTGTTCTTTTTATTTGTATTTTGGAATGAGTGAGCATCTGGCAAATTTAAAGAGCAATTTCACCATCAAAATTTTGGACCGAATGCAATACTTTTTCTTTATAAACCTTTGAGGTAAGAGGCAGTAAAAATTAGTATTTTTTCTTCTTCATATTTTTCTTCTAGATGTGGATACATTAAAGGTCGCTATCGAGACTTTTCTTGAGAGGAGAGCGGTTGCCGTACATCAGGGGAAACAGCTTGACTGAAGATCAAACTCTCAAGATCAACTTGCCGGTAGAACCTTTACAAGTCTCTCGGAGTGACTAACTTAAAATTATTTCTGCAATGGTAAATTTCAAGTTCTAGATCTCTTATGATTTACTTTAGGAAAAAAATGCTTCCAACAAAGGTGATGTACATTGACCTGCTTATGATCTAATTGTTTTCAATTCAATGTTTGTCGACGCTTGTGAAAATTGTGAATACTTCAAAAACTGTAAGAAATTGATGTAATAACATTAACAATGCATCGGTGCTTTCTAAAATAACTTGCCTTTGATGATGACTTTAGGAAAATATCCAACTTAAAGTGCATAGCATGAACTTGCCCTTTATGTAATATTTTTTAAAATGTTTAGAACGTCACGTTTATTGTTAAACTTTACAATAAAAGTTACGTGTATTGTAAAGTTTGAAAAAAATAAAGAAAAATTTTATTTTACATTTGATGATTAGAGAATTAAATTAAAAACCAAATTAACCAGAACTATAGATGACCTTATCATTAGTGACCTTATTATTAAGCAGTTTACAATGCTTACTGGTTTACAAGGAAATTGGTAGTATTTTCATTATTGAAATAACATGAAAACAATTTTATATTACAAAACGGTCGAAGTAGGATTTACCTGAAAATTCCTTCTGAAAATAAATCTATTTTAAGAAGGGGAGAAAGTAGTGTAATTTTTATTTGAAACTTTTTTTCTCGAAACGAATTTTAAGACCAAAAGCAAATCTAATTTTTTGCAATGAATGACCAATAACTCCTGAACAGTGCAACAGTGTCCAAATACATGTTTAATAAAATCGATCATAAATTTGACAAGGCATTCGCAAATGCGATAATATACAGGATGTTCCGTTTAAAATACGAAAATATTTCTATAAAAAACTAGATCTGAAACCGTGCAACTTTTATTTGAAACTTATTTATCTAAAATTATTAGAAATGGGAAAAGTGTTGACCACAGACTGGCGGATGGACAGACCAATCGCCAACGGTATAGCAATTGTGACAAACCTTAGGCAGAATATAATTTTAGGACCCACTTCATAACATAGAACTAAAAGCTGACTTTTTATGTTACTTGTATCGCTGTAGGTACTTTAATATCTAGGCTATTAACAAAAATTTTGCATTTTTATCTCAAATTTGCCTACGGTATCACGTGCATATGAAGACGAGAAAGATAATGCGCGAATGCATTACAAGAATGGACGCAACACTGCACCTACTGTTAACGAAGTACTGACAGTTCGTTGGTTTGCTGAACTGGTTTGGAGCGTTCCGGCAGTGCGGCGCTCTCATGCGTTGAAAATTGCAAGCTTTGCAAACTCGTTGCACGTTTTCACATGAGGATGGAATTTACCCAGAAAAAAATTTCAATGAAATCTGTGTGCTCATCAAAACCGTTTCCTTGTTAGTATTTGAGTATTAGTATTAATAGTATAGGAATTATGTAATATTGTAAGATCGGTAGGCGATTAGAAGATGCACTTTAAGCAAAAAATAATTACGTTCTTTATTGTATTTCTACAATAAAACACAAGCAAATTTTTCATTTTGATAATTTTTATTATATTTTATGAAATAGCTGAAAATAATTTCTTTCTGAAATTTTTTTTAAAGAAATCTGTTAGTGCATCCCATTTGTGTAATATCTTTTCCTGTAGTTTTTTTGTGAATAATACACCCTACTCCGGAAGCAGCTTTCATATTATTTTCTCCTCCGCGGTATGTATATCAATATGTGGCTCTCTCTAATGTAAAACTTTCTTTCCTCTTTTTGGTTTCAGTTGTAGGTATAACTGAAATGTCTAATTCCGCTTTCTCAAACTCGTATTCTAATTCCTTCTCTTTTCACTTTACACTTCTTATGTTTCAAGTTTCAAAATTTTCGAAAAAGAAAAAATACAAAAGCTTATATATAAACTACACAGTATAGTTTATACAGTACGAGTAAATATTGCCGTACCATTCCCGTAGTACGCCCCGCCTTGTCTCTCCAATCGTAGCGTATAGAGTCGCTAAGCCGCGCCCCTCTCTAGCTATTTGCTAACGCGAACGCTGCCCATGAGACGGCGCCTGCAAGTCGTCGAATTTTCCAAGCGGCGCCTGCAAGTCTCCGAAAAGATTTGTCCCCAAAGGACATTTTTTTGTGGGAGTTTTTGAAACAGGCCGTTTATGGCCACGAGCGAGCAGAAAATCTGAATACCTTGAGAGCTAAAATAATCTTAAAGGCCTTAAAGGCTCCGTCAAACAGGACGCGGTCTGCACGCGCGGACTAGACCGCGCGTCGGCGACCTTTGATAGTCCGCCGCGGTAGGTCGCTTTTTGTTTAACCAGGATCATGCAATACTAAACAATACAGAG
>JAWQRJ010000226.1:0-24416 GCA_033557515.1 Diorygopyx duplodentatus
GCACCAACACCCCCACAGAATGGTTTGCCAGAGCCCTCCGGGACCTCCCAGCCAAATGGCAGAAGTGCATTGACTTGGCTGGGGATTATATCTAAATGATGTACTAACCGTTTTTTGTTCATACATTGTATTCCGCCCTGTGAAAGCATTTGTGTCATTCATTTCTGTACGACCTAATTAGATAAAAATGCATAGTATAAAATTGTTACGATAATCGTGGTTGTATTGAAATAGATTTTTAATAGCGTCTAAATTAAAACATACTTGTCAACTTAATAGATCGTTAACAAGCTGTTAACCAATCAGATTGTAGAATTTTCATTTCCACATTTGAATTATGTGCCATCCTTGTATTGCTTTAATATTACCTAGAACTAACTGATGGCCAGTTAACTCTAAAGATGCTACCTGCAATGACTAGCGAAACGTCAACAGGATGGTTTTTTTTTAGAAACGCAGCGGTACCACCAGGAAACTAAGCAATTCCACATCTATACTACTAATATTTACCAAATTCAGGTTCATTTTTCTTATGATGCACCATCCGCATGTTGCCATTAAATGGTAACATTTTCATTCCTTTCAATATTTTTCATTTTTTTTTCATTCCTGTCAATAGAAAATCTTCAATTGTTTAAAAATGGCACATAACTAGTTTCCTAATAGTAATCCATGCACACACAATACAGACGATTTTATGATGTTTCATTTTGTGATGATTAATGTTACAGGAAATCAGAGCAACTGTAGGGTGACCAATAATTTGTCAATTGTACAGGTTATGTATTAATTAGCGATTGTACGATTATCTTATGTGTGTATAAGTGCTATATCTAATCGTAAATACATAATCTTGCTCTATTATGTAACGAGTAATTAATAAACTTTTCTACGCAACTATTAAATTTGATTAATAACTTCAACATGATGTTCTGCCTTCAGATGTATGGGAACTGTTTTATTTTTAGATAGTACATTTTGCAATCTACGTATAAAACTTAAAAATTATTAAATCGTTATATTTGTTGACATTTCGAATACATTTACCCTTCCAATGCACCTTCTAAAACTTTTGGGCTAACTTACCATTCACCCTGTATTAGAGGGGTGAAGTATAAAAATATCCAATTACTGTAGGAATGCGAACGTCCAAAGACAGGTAATTGTGAAATGAAGGACAAATTTCCGTTAAACTGTCAGATATAGTACGCTTAGAAGCTTAGATGTTATCGCCAATTTTGGTTTACTTTGGGAAAAAATAAAGATTTTCTTTTGGCTTCTTTATTTCACTACAAGCTTTTATTAGCTCTTTTGCAGTACATCCTAGAACAAAATGTTTCAAACAAAAGATGTAACATCTATTGGTTCATAGGCTGATATTATTTTCGAGCATGCAGGGTATTCAGTACATCGGGAACGTTACCAAATTTCAGTAGTATGCCTGGTGTATTATTGCATTTCTGTATTCTCTGTCAAATTTAAGGACCGGTTTATTAAACTCGCTTCTTTTTGAGCGAAATTTAATATTTTGTATCTCTTTGAGAGCCTATTACTGACATAATAATTTTTTTGAAACATATGGTATAAAGTGTCAATCAACACAGGCTGAGTTAGCGCCAAGACAAAAGCTAACTAAATCTATTTGCAAGAAGTATAACGAAATTTAAAAAGAATGCCATGTTCAAAAACTGACCACTATGTCCCAATAATTTTTCAAAGGGGGCGCAGTGAAGGGAAAGTTAGTTTAACGTTTATAACATTTTTATTAGAAAATATGCAAACTAATATTTTAATTAGCACAAACTTTGCTGTAATTTTTGCTTCCAGTAACCTCATTCGAAAATAATTTTTATTGTACATTAATGGTCTGCTGCCATCAAACTAGAATATTATAGTACCATCAAACTAGAATAAAAGTTAGTTTTCACGCTGTATGTGATAACACAAATTTCAGTAAAACGACTCAAACTGGTTATTCTAGTAGTTAACAAAATGTGGAAATTAACAACTATAATATCCGTATCAGCCAGAATGAGACGCGCAGTAGGCCACTGATTATAATTATCATTCAGACGGATGCTTCTAATCATTTGCCCAGATATTTGGGTTCTAAAATTCGTCTTTCAGATGACAAAACAAACAAAAATTTGTTTGGTACTTATGTTTATTTGAAAGTCTTGCTAAATTGGTTAGAAAAAAGTTGTACGTCAATTTTCTGTTGGGCATATTGGCATCGACGAATCTACTGCTGCATGGGATGTATATTATATTATATATTATAATATTAAGATTATATTATATATATTCATCAGATTGATGAATGATAATTTATTTTATTATTCAAATTTGCAAAAGTCTTTTCATGTACTGTTACGAAAAGAACGAAATGTGACTAAAAGGCTTATAGTTATTCAATTTTTAGAACGGCAATATATTTCTGATACACAGGGAAAGCTGTGTGAAAGCTGCTTAATTTATTATTAATTTAAGCAATAAAAAAAGTATGTTTAATTAAAATATTTCATTTTTATATATGTCTAGATATCAATCTTTATAAACAACACAAAAATACAATTTTAAGCAATCGTTAGGTAGTTTTAGGTCAATGAGTATCAGTGAGTGAAAAGATAGCAACAGAAATGTCCCAAATTTCAAAATAAATTACCACATCTACAGAGATGTTGAAATGTCGGTGAATTAATTATAAATGGACAAGTAAAGTAATCGATTTTAGGGTATTTAACATATAGCTCTGTAACTTTAAAAAATGGTAGTTTAAAAGATAGGAATGTTTTGGAGAAAGCAAAATTCATCCATAAGTGCTTTTAAATATTAATTGAGTTCATTGATATGAGTACAATATTATATTTTGTGTACTTAATGTATCTCAAGAACAAAAGGCAAGTTTCCATTAAACATTGTTTTGTTCAATTTCCTGGCATGTCTTCTCTTCAGAAAGATGTTCATAAAAATTGTTAATAGTAGAAATTGAAACGAAGATTAGCTAACAAAATTAATAGTATTCCAGCAAAGTTCGGTGAACCAGGAATTTAATCTTTATTAATCTTTAGAAATAAAATGTAATCATTTACGTACAATATAATTATGTAGCACCCCATTAGGGCAAACCTATAATATATGTAAACAGAGACGAACACTGAAAGTCCAAGTGAAGCTCGGAGAACCTGGTACTGTTCTTTAACATACCAAAGTAGCGAAATTAGCCGAGGTTTTAACCCTTATCTACATTAGGTTTGAAAGTCTTAGCGCTTCTTCAATGGGTCTTAAGAAGATAAGCTATCTCCTCTATTAAGGAACTTTCATTAGATTTCATGAGTTAATCTTAACAATATCTTCTTTAGCCCCCCTTAATATCTCTTTCAGAGAAATGACCATTAATGAAGTTTCTGTTTATAGTCAGTCTTCAACCAACAACGAAGCTTGAATCTAGGACATTCGCAATTTGTGCACATAGTTGTGTAAAATATGAATGGTTTACTTACTTATTCCTACTGGATTTATGCTCCTTTGTAAACGATGTTTATAACTGAGATAATCTCAGTGGAACACTGTGCAAATACTACATCTGGCGTATGTGTAAAAAGCCATTAAATAACTTCTGGTATTTCCACAGCTCCTTCGTATTTAAAGGAGAACACTACATTGGTTAATAATACTACTTTTGTATTAAAATCATCAAGTGACATCGAAGGCGTTTTAAATATGAACTGTCAGACGCGGTTATAACCTATTTGGAACTAACGAGCCATGGGCCCGTGGCTATGTTCATTTCTATTTGTAATCTTCAGTTCGCACAAATGACGTAATTTTCGATGTAGGCAAGTTTGCGTAGGAATTTATTAGATAAAATAACATTGTTTCAAGTATATATGTTACTTTTGATGTAAATAATACAGTAAAGTTCTAAACGAAAAATGACACTTCACCAACTCTTCTGATTGGCTAAATAACCTAAACGTAACAAAATAACACATATTCCTTCACAACGAAGGCTACTTAATACAGTTATCTATAATATTGTGTTGGCAAGATTATCTAAAAATGTTTTCATTCGGGTTTAACGTTTTAAAATAAGAAATTGTTGTGAATTTAATTTGTGTAAAATGTCGTGGCTTAGTTTTAATGACAGCTTGACCAATTTGCGGGGACAACTAAGCAATTTGGCAAGTGGTGTTTTATCGGAGAGTTTAGTTGGCGACACAGGTAAATTCACTCTTATGTACAGGTGACATAAATATTGTAAATATTAACTCTTAACCTCAAACTTTTAGATGACATATCACTGTTGTCATAAGTTTTCATGCTTTTGTCTTTGTAGGTGATGAAAGCAAAGAGAAGAAACTTGAAGATTTGGAAAAATTAATTACAAACCAAGCAAATGAGGTAAATCTTTTATTAAGTACTATAGTAGAATTAATATTTTGACACGTAATCATATTTTGCGTGTACACAAGGCCACACAAAACCTTTATGACCATTTTATGATGCTTGTCTGCAATAGTTTTAACTGGTCATAATACTGCAGTTAAAATAAATGCATATCATAGTTTTAGAAATATTGGATGTATACGCTACTAGTTTAGTTCTTATCGCTATGTAGTTACATATTTCTGCTGTTAAATTCAGATACTACATTAGTTACACATCATAATATTTCATGTTTCTTTATCATAAGCAAATTTATTTAGAAAATTTATAAATTATGTGAAAGTGATAACATTAGACATCTGTTACTGAATTGAAGAATTTACCTTTCTTGTTGAATTTATGCAACCAAATCTACTTGTGTAGAAACCCACATTGCCTTCTTTAAAAGCTGTTGCTAACTTCGCTAGATGGCGCCATGTTAGTGTAATTTTATAATCATGTAGAGGTGTCCTTAAAGTTAATTCCACCAAAATCCCAGCAATAAACGGAAAATACAAACATAAAAATTTGTGGAAAATAGTTAGCTCCTATATGCCATTTCTTATTGACATTTTGGCGATATACCCTACATGGTAAGGGAGTGATGTTGGGTGGGGTTGTAATTTTAAGGGATGAAACTTTTACTTACCCTGCATTCTTCGCTAACTGATACCCTAGCGTTATAAAATAACTAATTTTGAAACTTTTTTGTCTGTTCTAACTTACCCCTAAAATGTTCCATTTTCGAGAAAGAAATTAAAACATTAAACCGTGTCCTTAAAATTATTGTGTAAATTATTGTTATCCAGAATTTGGGCTATTATGTCCAATATGTGCAAAAATACATAATTCTGTAGTAAAATTTTGGCAAACTACAAAGGGTGAAATGGGATGGGAGTGGAATAATAAAATATTGATTTTTGACATTTTCCACTTTTTCACCATTTAATGCCACTTTTTCATGAGCTACTAAGATGTGCTGTGGTTTACTGTTATTTATTAAATTACATTAAGTTACCTCTGGCACTTCTATTCAACCAACGAGTCACTACTGGAAACTAACAGAAGAAATAAAACAAGATGTGTAAATTGCCTTTCTGTCTGGTTATCTCAATCGCTCAGCGCTGGTTACAAATGGCCACGTTTGTAATCAAACTTCGGAAAATTATTACTTTGCTATACACCATTCTTTGGTAAAATCCAATTTGTCTATCCCCTACAAAAAAAGGTATTGTTATATTTCACCCCCACTCCACTTCGAGTGGGGGTGAAATATCAAAATGATTATTTTTACTTTCCTGTCTTATGTACGTTGTAGCATTGACATAAGATTGAGCAGACTGTTGTGAAATTTTTGTCATTTCTGCGTCGCTACTAAAATATAGTGTTCAAGTAGAAATAACGGCATTCACCCATATTCTTATATTTGGAATTTTGATTCGATTAGCAAGTCGCTGTTAAAAGCTAATAATAAAAAATAATAAGATAGATTACATTTTGGATTACCTCTATGGTAGGCATCGTTAACGTAATGTAGCAACTTTTCATACCTGCATAAATGTTAATGTTTGAATCATCTTACAAACCTGTAGGATTAAGAAAAAGTAAGTTAATAAACGTATTTCTTCAGTAATCCCAAGAAGGAACTACCGCGTAGAAATAAAACATGGACTGGGGAGAAACATTACAGCGAAAACAATTATCCCAGACCGCCAAGCAACTGGGATGAAGAGACAGAATTCCAATTCCCACACCCTATTTTACTTCTTCTGGTAGCTTCAAGCAAAGACCTGATTCTTAAGTAAAAATTCTAGAGAAGTAATTTAATGTTAGTTTTTAAATAACATTAAACCAATAGACTGTATATTTTAGGAACTAAGAAGATGCACTAAACTATCAAAATGAACGATTCTACAATATTACGTGGCATTAAATGGTGTAAAATAGTGGAAACCCACCCCGTTTCACCCTTTGTCGTAAGGTCCTGTACAGGCCTTACGACAAACCGACGGGACACCTGTATTATTATCCATATATTTATAAAGAGAATGCGGTTGATCTGAAATGTTGAACTTACAATTAACCAAACAAATTCGAAATCTAATATATTTGCAAAATGATGGTTGTTGTAGTGGTTGATAGCAACATTTTTTATTTTAAATAGAATGACTTATTTTTAATTTCATTAAAAAATGAAGTGATTTTAATATAAACTTTACACCCTTATACTCAACCATTTTTGAGATGTTCTGTTTTTCACAAATTTTAGTTAAGCTTCTGACTTTTTTAAAAATCAAAGAAAAATCAAAGTCTAAAGCAAATTGCGTGGTTTTTTTAAAAGTAGAAGCATCATACGTACAATGTGGCTTATTTTGGATGTTTTTATAGGATATTTCGAAACCCCCGAAAAATTTCGACCCATTTGTTTGAAAAAAATAATAAATATCGAAACAGATCATGGCTACCGCTATAGCTATCGGAGCTGAAAATCACCATTCGCGGTAGCCTTGATCTGTTTTGACATTTATTGTTTTTTTCAAAACAGGGCTAGAAATTTCTGTATCAGATTTTTGAAAACTCTTAAGGTTTTCGAGATGTTCTAAAAAACATCCAAAATGGTATAACAACCACTTTGTACAGTGTAAAGCAATTATTTTTAAATGGTACCACCCAAATATTTGTGCTTCAGTAATGCTTAATTAACATTAGAAAAACTGCATTAGCTTCTTGTATATCTTTTTGTTTTTATTACGAATTGTTTCAAGCTTGTCATCCATGATTAGTTTATTAGTAATATGTATCAACAATATGTTTAGCGTTTCATCGCCTGGCCTGTTATATGCCAGGCATTACAAATTTATTTTTGGATTCTTCGAAACTCTTCGATCATTCGATGTAACTTTTGCTTATACGTTTTGTTCGTATTATTCAGAAATAGTAAACAAGTTCGATAATTTTTCGTTGGAATATGCATTTTCCATTGTATTTATTCACTAATACGCATTTACCGATCAATGAAATGAAAATGTATTCATAATAATTGTGATTCTAGTAATTGTAATGTCAAGTCAGTTAAGTTGTAAAACAAAAAATAAACAGAAGGGGAGTTTCTAATGAACTTGAAACAATTAAAAAAAAATTGAAGAAACAATTAAAAACTCTAGAAACTATGCATTAGTTCTATTGCTTCATTTAGGAGTTACTGCTCCTTTCTAATTAATTGTGCATTTAAAGAACAAATATATTTGAGGATGTCCTTTAAAATAATGACTTTTAGGCATTTAAATGTACTCCAAATTCAACGATTATTCTATATATTATATTATTTATTCGAACCTTCTGTATACTCATAATCATCAAAATATATATAATCATAGATAATCACCAAAATGCGTTTCTCCAAGGCTCAATCTTCTACTTTTATCAAAAAAATACTCAACCAATTTTGCGTTAATCTAAGTGTTATTTTCCACGTTAAAAAAGTCGCTACATTCACTAAAATTTGTTAAATACCCGGTGTCTACGGAAGAAGGCAACTAAAAGATGAAGATATTTTCAATAAGCTGGCGGTTCCGGTTATACCGGAAGTTGGCGACAGCTTTCTTAATTTAAATGGAATGACCCCAATTTTATTTTTTATGTTCATTTATATTGAATTTTCAACAACTTTCGTAATGCGTTTGCCAAGCCTAAACTTAATCGTTTCGGAGGTATTGAATTTTTTCGCAAAAATTATGCAACCGCACACACATTTTGAAAAATCGAATTTTCGTAATTAGATTTATGCGATAATGTTCGTACTTTATTAGCCATTAGTTGAGACATGGAACTTTTCAGAAATATACCCGGCAGGACATTCTTTACAAAATTGAATTTTGAAATAAGAAAACTTTAAATGACAAAAAGTGTTTTTTTAAGATAAAAATATTTGGTAGGTGCCACCTACCAAATAAATTGTTGTTGAAAAAAAAGCTGTTGAAATTTGAATATAGATTAAGAAAAAAAAAATTGGGGTTATTCCATTTAAATTAACAAAGCTGTCGTCACTTTCCGGTATAACCAGAACCGCCAACTTATTGAAAATATTTTTGTCTTTTAGTTCCCTTCCTACCATATTCAAATCCAAATTTTCAGACTTCTAGCTTTATGCGTTCCCCATATATTTGTAATGAACGGTCTACGGTAGACACCTGTATATCTGGTGTGAAACACTCGCACGACTTTCTCATACTTTGTTTAAATTATGCCATCACATACAGGGTAGCGTTTAGAATAAATGGGTTTCTTTTAGGGGGGATTTTTAGGCAGGGTTTCTTCATTCTTAAACAATACTCACCTATCACATATCTTTCATGAATTTATAAGAAGAAAACTATCATCAACATTCAAGCGAGGTAAGATAAAGTCGTGTGATGATTACAACAGTTGATTTCCGAGTGTAATTAAAAATCTTTTTTGAAATTAAAACCGGCCCTTTTCATTATTAATGGTCAACATTTCGAGCTCAAATTATATTTTTGCTTAATATTTAAAAGTTTCTTAAGGAAATATCAACATGGCAAAAAATGATATGCCAACTGAACCATTCATTTTGAATCTCGTTGTATATTCTTTGCCAACGTCGAACAGTGTGACCGGGGATCTGCAGTTGAGGTTGCACCTCATTTTTCGCCGTATTTATTTTGGTGAAACACTCTCAAATGTTGTGGGAAACAGACGGCGCCCATTACTAAATAACGGTCTATATTTGCATAGCCAGGAATGGCCGGAGATAAGGGAACATATTGGAAACGTGGCATCGATCGACCATAGGTATATTCATTATCTCGTACATTATGAGGGTCCGTATTCGAATATTAACGTTTCGTATGCGCCAATATTGACAGTTCTTATCGGGACGGATTACGCCTGTTTAAATATTTTCGCTTCGAGGTGTCATCTAAAAATATGGGAAATTAGTAAGCCCTCGCATTACGGGCCGTTACGTCCGTTACAACTTGTAACAGAAATTTCAAACTGAAGGTTACAAAAAGCTACGTTGATAAAATAAAAAATCTAATACGTATAGTGCGGCACTTTCATTTCCATTGCAGCTACGTACTGGGGACTGCGAACCTGAAATACAGAACTCTTGAGAAAAGAATACACCAAGTTGGCCTTTGTAGAGGAGATGAAAGGGCCAGAATTCAAATGAAAATAACTATCGTGTTGTTCCATTTTCGGGAAAATCCGACCTTAAGGATATCGGCTACAAGATTGAAGAAGTGAAAAGTCATGTTTGCAATTATTTTCGGAAAAACGGTCTACGAAAAAGCGAAAAAGCAAAGTAACAAATTGTGTTTAAGGGATATGCCAACTTTTCGGAGAGGTTTCTCGGACTTTCCATAGCTTGAATTTCAAACTCTATTACCTTTTAAAAAAAATGCGATAAAAAATCCAACATAACACAGTTAAATACTTAAAATAGTTAAGTATTTACAACAATCACACGAATCCATGCAAACTGAACTGTTAGGCTCCTGTATTAGTATTTATTACTTAATTAACGAAACAGTTAAATTATATTTTGAAGGAAACATGTACGAAGTGTACTTAGAATACAAATATTTTATAATACATATAAAATGTTCGAGTTTGGTTTTTTATCTTTGAAATTTGTATCATTTCGTCACCGCTAGTAATCATTTGTTGTTAAACCTTTATTAATTGAACAATTTATTGGGCAATAAATATTATGTAGCTTCATATACAAAAGGTCTCGAAAACGGAATATGTTTTGCAAATAAGTTTCGTCAAATTTATTACGCTGCTTCTTCGAAAACAAATCGTTTCAAACTCACACAACTTCAAGCACATTCCCTTCAAGGTCAAACAGTAGATTGCACAATAGATTGTGAAAGTGGCACATAATAGCAAATTGGATTTAGAGAAAAATTCCTTGAATTGATTTTTTCGTAAAAAAGTATACAGGGAATGTCCTCCCATATAGGATGCGGTATATAGGAATGGATGCCTTGCAACTGAGGAAACAGCACATGGGCTCCAACGGGGCCTAAGTGCAGCGGGAAAACTGCAGCCCCCACATCCTACATACATATAGGCGCAAGCCGACACGCATCTGTTGATTTCTGCTATCGAGATGTAACTTTATCAGTGAACATGTAGATAGCAAAATTGTGACGCTAGAAGAACATTTTTTATAAAACTTGATTAGGGCAATGAAGGCTATAAAAGGGATTTAAAAATGTAACAAACCCACTCCCGACTATTCCGGTAATTCCTTTCACAAAAACGATATTTACTGCTTGGAATTTTGGAATCCCCTTAATTAATCACTACAATTCATTTACTATTATAAAACCACTTTTGAAACAAAGAAGAATTGTTACGTAGGCCACAGAAATTAAGTAGATCTACGTTCGAATGAATCAGAATTCACTGATTCTGAAATAAATCAGCTGGTGTGGCTCACTCACACGACTTTCTCTCACCTAACCCGCCCGGCCTTCTAAACGGTGCGACTTTGGGCAAATATATGTTTAATAAAATCAACCATAAATCCAACAAGGAATTAAAAAATGTGATAATATACAGGGTGGTCCATTAAAGAAACTGAAGTTGCATAGCGTCCAGAAGAAATAGGACACTGCATATTATTCAACATAGTTTTCAAGGCCTGCGTATCAATTCTTCTTTAGACATAACTTGAACGATTGTTTTTTTGTTAATCGGAAAGCAGTATCAAACAATTTTTACTCGCTTTGCTGATAAATAAATGATTTATTTTAAATTCTAATTGATAATTAGAATTTAAAATAAAGGTTCGTGTTAGGTTGATAAACAGCTAATATGCCATCATTAACATTATTTCCATCACCTACGTGATGATATTTTTATTGCAAGCCTACTATGGTCGCAATCATATCCATGGCCGCTTAGTCCAACATTTAATTTTGGATTTTATTCAATATTTTTCTTATGAAACCACATGAATTTTTCACATGATTGAATGAAGAGATTCTCTTCAAGTAGGTACAACTTTCGGCAGAACCGGAGATGTTGAATTTTTAAATCTATTTTATAGCTTTCATTGATTAAGCTTTATTAAAATGTTTTTCTTCTATCTCCCCAAATATGTGATATATTCGATTTGATCACTTTATCTGTTACATCCTATATATTTGCCCAAGGTTAAATTAGTAAAAATAAAAAAAACATCCCTCTCTTACGATTTGATTCGGAAAAAATTATTTCAAATAAAAGTTACAGCACGTTATGATATAGACTACTATAGTTTAGAGGAATGAAGAATTCGAAGTTGAGGATGTCGCATTGAGAACTATCCGAAAAAAATCTAAACAATGCCGTAACATACCAACGTTTGGGCGGTGTCGCACAAAGCTCTTTTCCTAGGTTGAAGTTTTATGATAAAGATAACAATAAAAAATGATTTCTTCTGTTGTTACCACTAGGCAAAACAAAATACAGCAAAAAGTAATTTTGTATTGCTTATTTTTAGGCAACGTACATTATTTTCATACGTGCGGGCAATTAATAAATCCCAATAATTTAGCCATCTTTTGAGAATATCAAAAATTACAAGAATTTTGATTGTAATTTTAAAAACATAGAAAAAATACGAAAATTTAGCTCGTAATAAATACATTTTGATTGTTATTTAATTTTATTTTATTTTGATTGTGTGTGTGTTTTTTTTGCCTAAAATGATTAGAAATAGGAGAAGTGTTGTTAACTGATGGACAGACCAATGTCAAAAAATGGTACCATTCGTCTTAGAATACCATAATTCGTCCAGATGTATCAAAATCTGAACGATGCAATACTTTCTCTTTGTACCTTTAGGTAAGAGAAAGTAAATATAATGCGTTTAATTAGTTAATTGTTGGTTAGGAAAGTTTTCCACTCATTATAAACTATATTTATTATTAAAGAACAAATCAAGGAACAAAATCGTCTCTGGGACGGGACTCGAACCCATGTCTCCTGCTTTCCGGTCGGACGCTCTGACCATTGTGCTATTCGTGACCTTTCCCGCCTCTTTGAAATTTCTTTCCTTGAACACTTGCATCTATTGCCGGTGCACGTTTTACACGAATCTGTTTTCATAGAGGAAACACAAGGCATCGGCATCGTCGTCAAATAGAAATCGGATTTTATTGTGTAAACCGGCGGAATAACTATTCAGGGAAACTACAGAAGACTGTTTTACTATATATTAGAAGTAAATAAACCATTAAAGAATGATTATCAAGGAAATAAAAATCGTCTACGAGACGTGTTTCGAACTCATGTCTCCCGCTTTCCGGGCGGACACTCTGACCATTGAGCTATTCGGGGCCTTCCCCGCCTCTTTGGAATTTCTTTCCTTGAACACTTGTACCTTTCGCCGGTGCGTGTTTTACACAAGCCTGTTTTCGCAGATAATTTTGTAGCTCTTTTTGTAGGTGTCTTTTTAAACTAGACATGGTAGGCGAAAACGGCGGGTACAATCTTGAGCAATGATCTAAAGAACGACGTACTAGTCAGGAAGCAGTGAAACCTAATGATGAACTTTCATCATGGTCATCATTAATACGAATGTTACTACCTCATTTACTGTGTATCAATATATCATTTTTGTTTGCAGATTCGGGAGTTACGCAAATTTAACAACGAATTGAAAAAAGAAAAACTAGAGAATGACGCATATCCGGCAAGTACTTTATTCTGTATTAATATTAATTCAAAATTATGGATAAATTATATAAAGTTATTAATTTTTTAAATGCTTGACAAATACGATGACATTATTCCACATGCGAGATTGAACATATATAACTTTCGAAGAAGTATAACATGTGAAACACAATCAAATGCCTTGCTGAGGTCTAAGAAAGACACTGTAGAATATTCCAAGTGTTCAAAACCTTCCACTGTTTCCTCGATAAAAGCATTTATAGCATTTGATGTGGACCTACCAGACCTGAACCACCGAACTGATCTTGTGAAAATAAAGGTGATGTTTCAAAATAAGCAATTAGTTGGTCATTTATGAAAGATTCAAACATTTTGCAAATGTCTAGTAATATACTAATTGGTCTGAAGTAGCAAGAAGCATCTTCGTTGATATATTTTTTGGTGCTTTTGTATTGTACAGGGTATCCAACTAACGGTGGCGAGCGGCCATATCTTGGAAAGTATGGTGCCTACAACTTCGGGGGAAAAAAATCATAAAGTGACTAAAAGAAATTTCTGGAAAATATTTTCAAAAGTTTCAGATTTGATCGCAAGGTGGCACAATTTCTGCGCTCTGTGATAAAACTCCAAATTACTGCATTATTATATTTAGGGCGGTATATTTTTAATACCATTTACCCAAATTGAATGAGTTTGAAAGAAAATATTAAGCCCATTTAAAATTCGCATTTAGTTACACTTGTGTTAGTTTTTAATAAATATGTTAGAGCAAATTGTATGCAAAGGTAACAGTTTTTTTTCTTCAGTTTTTTGGGAAAAATCAAATGTCAGGGTATGGTGTTCTTGCCACAATGATAAAGGACTAAATTGCTATATATAGAAAACCGCATGTCCATATCTTTAGCAGTTCTAGTTAAATTTCTAAATAGCCCTTAAGTTTGACACAGCCGAGCGACCAGCACAACGCGGGAATGGTAACACGGTAGTAACCATGGTAACAGGTGTAACTCGGTAACGGACGCGTCAATCCCGCGCATTTTAAAGAAAACTCAATTTCACCCCTACAAATCAATGATATGCCAAGAAATGAAAGAAACTGATTATGATAGGCCAGTTACATGACTTTTCGTAATAAAAATCTTTGGAGTGATGAAAGTCGATTTACAATCAACGGCATTTACAATCGGAATAATTACCATTATTGGAATACTGAAAATCCGAAAATAGTTCGACAGTCACGTTTTCAGGATCGATTTGGATTTAACGCGTAGTGCGACATTTTGGGAAACCGTTTAATAGGTCCGTTTATTTTTAACGAAACAGATATCTCGAACTGCTGCAACAGGAAATTGAAGATGCGTTGGATGATCTACCAATTCAAAAGGGGAGAACGATTTTCTTTCAGCAGGACGGCACCCCGGCACATAATTCAAGAATTGTTGCTGAATATTTAGCAACAAGATATGGAAATCGGTGGATTGCAACGAACGGTCCCATACGATGGCCAGCGAGATCTCCGTATTTGTCCTCACTAGACTTTTTCCTGTGGGGCCATATAAAAAATGTGGTATACGGAATGAGTTATAACACTATTAATGATTTGCAACAAAGCGCCATACAGGCTTTTAACTCCGTTAGTATTCGTCAATTAATGAATTGTGGAAAAAGTGTGGAAAAGCGTGTTACCAAATGTTTAGAAGTAAACGGCCGCCATATTGAACATCTTTTGTAGGAACAAATTTTGGTTTATTGTTATCGTGTTTATTTTTACCATGTTTATTGTTACCATCGTTATTGTTACTATGTTTATTGTTATCATGTTTACTGTTACCATGTTTATTGCTTCCAAGTTTCCTTTTTTTGCAATCTATTGACGTACTAAATTTGAGCAGAACTGTTTTTTCAGAAAATCTGTTTTCTTTATATCTACAAAAGCACAAATGATAATACATAAATACCAATCGTTTGTTATGCAATCGTTTGTTTTGAAAACAAAACAGTTCTTAATCATGGATAGTATGATGTGGATTAAAATCTGTGTAGAATATGATTTTTCTTCATATCTCCTAAATCAACTATGAAACATAAATACCTCGAACCTTATATCGTTGGAAAGAGAAAAAATCAAGTAATTTAACCCTTTCGTGGACCGTGGGAAGCCGGCTTCCCACCTAATGTTGCTCTGAAATACATGCATTCAAAGCAATTTCTTAAGAAAAGTGGCCCACGAAAGAGTTAATAATGTCAAAATCAACTATGGTTTCCATTTCAAAAAATACAACTTTGGGTCACATCTCGAAACTGACCCTGAAACTGACTCTGAGGCCCAGTTGTATAAAGCATTGTTAACTTCATGTTAAGTTAACAACGTTGTTAAGCAATCTGATTGGACAATTCAAATTTGAAAATTCAAAATTCTCTAACCTGATTGGCTAATCGCTTTATGCAACCGGGCCTTAGCCAAGCCAAACCACAATTCCTTAATTATTGTTATAAATTAGCAGCAACTTATTGTTAGTACAAAGTGTAATATAACGTTGTCTTTGAAGTCATTTAATCGAAAAATTGTATTGAAAATCACTGGTGCAATCATCCCAGAGCTGGAAGAATCTGAATGTTGAAGGTTGTGGTATGTACTGTAACGATAAATAAAAAACCTTCAGAAATAGAAACATTTTATTACTGGAAGGTATTTACATTAACATTCTTAATAAATTGAAAATACGGAGTAGCCTTATACCAAGATATTTTGCTGCGTTAGAAAATGGCATATAAATACTATTTATAGAGATTGAAATATATTTATATTTTCTGTTGGTAAAGTTCACATGTATAGATTTGACTTTCATTTAATAACTTGTGGCCTCTTGTGTGCTTTTTCACTGGCATTCCAGTGATTATATTGGATGCCTAGTTTACTGTCTAGATTATTTCATGTCGCCTTTCCCACCTTTAGCAAAGTCCAGGGACGTATTGTTGAACGTGTTCTTAGTACTAGAAGTGTTTGTAAAGGAAAATCATCTTGAAGGCCAAAAGTTGTGCCAGAAGAAAATGTTGAAGATATGCACATCCGAATACAGAATAGTCCAAATAAATCAATCAGACGATTGTCTCAACAAACTGATTTTATACTATGGGCTAGCGCGTTTAATATAATAGTAGATATGTAGGCTCGAATCACTTTATTACATTCTGCATAATGGTTCGAAGAAACCTTTTTGGGTGCTGTTTTTCGGAGTACGAAATTGAAAGAGTAGAAAGCCCAAGAAATATTGGGCAATCCATAATTTCCGAAACGCCATACACCGTTTCCCTGCCGACTTTTGGAGCTAAAAAGTTGACAGCACCATCTAGAGTATTATAATGACAATGTTGCCGGAAAGTGGTCCGGTTATGTCAATTTCCGCGGAGTTGTATTTCGTGCGTCCACGGAAACGGGCGAAACCGCAAATATTAGCTTATCGCCATACTGTCGTTAGCATAGGATATTGTGGGCGCAAACAATTGCCAGCGTTATTGGGAGGGCCTCCGCTGGCTCTTTTATCAGCGATTAAACAGCATATGCTCCAGCCTTAAATAAACTTGTTTGTTTTATTTATCTCCCTGCGAGGAAACCGGGATACAATCGTTTTACCTGTGGAAGTTGAGTCCGCCGCCCGACAGAAAACGGTTATGAACGAAAATATTTTCAAATGTTCCTCCTTCAGAATACGATATTTTCAAATCAGATTCTTTCAAAATCTCCAAATATACATATTTATAATAACGTATTATTGTACCTCTGAATATATTGTATGTACAAAATAAGGGATGCCCTTGAAAGTGAAAGCGTTTGTGCTGATTTGCTTCATACGACCTTAATAACTTCAGCACGTAATTGACAGAACACAGAACCATATCACAGTTGATGAAACAACCCATCAAGACAATATCTCAATATAATGGAATTATTAAAAAGTTTATTTAAAAAGTTTTTGTACATACAGTAAAAGATATCCTGGTTAACATGGAAAATTTCTCAGAAGCTAATAAGTTTGGTAAAAAGAACATGGTGTGTTGAAAATGCGATTTTTGAAAATAAGTTTTGTGCCTTTTAACAAAATTAGAACAAAGTTAGATATAAACATTGCCTATTGGGGTTAAAATTGTAACCTCAATGGAACTAAATTGAAAAATATACACACACAAAAATCCTACGTAATAAAAAGTTCCATTCGAATATAAAAATAATTGCAGTAGAACAAAAAGCTTGAAATTGCGAAGAGACGTGGAACGTCTTTTATTAGTAGCTAACACAGGAGCGGAAATGAAACTTAAACCCATAATTCTCCATCTTCCACAAAGCTTTAAAGAACTCTAGGGCTATGATCAGAGACTATAAATAATAAATTAATAATCACCTACTTACACATAAATTACCCTACAAAGTAGAGAGGCAATGGAAGAACTTAATCAAATTGTATCGAGTTTATCAATTTATAATGGAAAATTCAAATGCAAAGTTTTGTAAACGGCTCCAAAACACTATCAACTCATACCAAAAAGCAAAGGATGGAAACACGTTTCGATTGTCCCTTCAACAGGACTTTGTTTTTAAATTATACCTATACGTTAGAACGTTATAATTATTTAGAAAAGAGAATATCTAGAGATATCAAAGAAAATGAATTCGAATTTAATTAAATGAATATTGAATGCTAACTGCTTTCCAAGTAAATGATGCAACTGATCATAAGAAAAAAAATTGGGGTTATTCCATTTAAATTAACAAAGCTGTTGTCAATCTTCCGGTATAACCGGAACCTTTCTAGTTGAACTTTGACAATGTACACTTGTGCATTCAGATAATAATTATTTTCCAATATACTAACGTAAACTAATTCCCAGTAAAAGTTTTAAAACTGCTTTGGAAACTGCAAAAGCTGAAGAATATCTGCTAAAGCAGAAGAAATACATCCACAGTTCCTATTAGAAAAAGAAAGAGCAGTTAATTCTCTGTAAGAAATCGTCTAGAATATGTTTTCAAACCGAACAATTATATTGTAAGAGATTATAACACCTTACAATTATATCTAACAATATTGGAGGTACAAGAAAGTTTTTACGAAAAGTAAAGAACGAATAATTTTTAGTACAAAGAATCTAATGAAGTTGTTTTGAATTACATAATTTTGAAGAAATTTTAAAAATTACACCGACAAAGTACAATTTTATTTTCTGCCTAACGGGAACATCTAATTTTTGCTGCTTTCGTAACTTTGCTTAAAGATATCTGCTGAAGAAGGGGAGGTGGATAAATAATCTTTTATAAGAAAAGAAAGATATGTTAATTCTCTGTAAGAAACTACATATAAAATATTGATAGCACCAATAAGATAAGAGAAAACTAGAAACTGCAGAAAGATGTAGTTTTGTCCAAAAAATACGATTTATTTAATGCAATCAAAGATATGTCGGAAAATATGAAAGATACGGGAAATGTTTGCAAGTAAAAAATAATTAACAAATAATGTTATGTAGGAAACTTCCCTACAATTTCTTCTATATTCTATTATTTTGAGAGATATTTAAAAAATCGTCCACGTTATAGATATATTTTATATTTTCATCTTTCATAACTTTGATTAAACATATCTCTTAAAGTAGAGCAGGTAGATAAAAAATCGTCTAAAATATGCTCTTAAAACAAGTATTTAAGTATTTAAGAGAAAATAAAAAAATTGCAACACGATTGTTTTATCTAAAAAAAAATTTCTTCATATAATCAAAGAAATCTCTGGAAATATTGGAGGTACGAGAAAATTTGGAGATAAAGAATAAAGTACGAGTAATTGTTGGTGCAAAGACCCTAATGAAGTTATTTTGGATTACGTAATTTTGAAGAAATATCAAAAATCACACCGGCAAAACTATTTTTTTTTCTGATGGATGATGAATCTAATTTTTGCATCTTTCGTAACTCTTATTAAAGATATATGCTAACGTAGAGGTGGTAGATAAAAAATCTTCAATAAAAAAGCAAAGGCCAGTTAATTGTCCGTAATAAATCGTCTAGAATACGTTCTTTATACTTGCGAGTGATTTAAGAGAAAATCAAAAAAATGCAACACGATACAGTTTTATCTAAAAAAAAATTCATTTTCTTGATACAACCAAAGATATCTCCGGAAATATTGGAAGTACAAGAAAATTTTGAGGATAAAAAATAAAATACGAGTAATTTTTGATGCACAGACCCTAATGAAGTTATTTTGAACCACGTAATTTTGAAGAAATATCAAAAATCATACCGGCAAAACGACAAAAGCTTTATCCGTTCCCCATATATTTCTAATGGACGATCTACGGTGGACACCTGCATACAGAGCTAACTATGTTTTAAAGCCATCATTTTGTAATTTGTTTGCGTAAATCAAAATTAAATTGTTGTGGTTCGTTTTAGTCAGAACACGAATGAAAGGATTCTGCAATTGTTTGTTGCTTAAGGGTTAGTTATTTGTTAACTTTTACAAAATGCAAAATTGTTTACACATGTTGCTTAGTATTGTATTTTTTATCGCATTCAATCTAAAATTAGGAATGGCAATAATGTAACAAGGATCTAACCTTTAAATAACTTACAACGTGGCGTCTTTATACAGGCACGGAAAAATAATCTGCCATTTTTTCTCTGCTTTGGATTTTCAAAACATCTTTTTCTAAAATAAAAATAAAAAAAAATGCAAATAAGCACAAAATATTAAGTCAAGGACAAAAGTTACAAAAAAACACATAACCATTAGTGCCAAATGAGTTATTTTTACGTAATTCGTACATATTTTAATATAAAATATATCTGCTTATAATATTTATAATAAGTTTAATGTCTAGAAATCCGGACTCTAGTCATCACTTACCAAGGCAAAATCGGTAACAAAATTAAAAGCATTGCTAATAAATTCAACATTGCACTTGCCCTTAAAACAAACCATAATCTAAAAAAAATACTTAACAACAGTAAACCACCTACCAAATTACTAGAAAAAAATGATGTATACACCCTTGCATGTGAAACTTGCAATGCTACATACATAGGAGAGACCGATAGAAAAATCGAAATTAGAGTCAGAGAACACCTCACAAGCAATAATTCAAACTTCGGTAAACACATAAATTTTAACAATCATAAATTCACATTTGATAACATCAAAATCATTCATCAGCTGAATAAAAAAAAAGCTGAATAAAACTACTTAATGGAATTATTCGAAAGCGAATTAGATTCATTTAGAAATCACCACCCACAAACCTTACTACTTAATGATCAATTGGAAAGCGATATTCCACATATTTACCATTCCCTCAGACACCCTTTTAATAAGAAAAAATAAATATTTATTATAATTTTATTTTGCTACTTTACATTAAATTTAATACTTTTTCTTTTTATTTGCGTACTTATTATTAATTACCGTATTTTTCGGACTGTAAGACGCACCGGACGATAAGGCGCACCTCAAATTTAGAGACGTTTTATTTGAAACGATTTATGTTACCTTCGGACAATAAGACACACCCAAAATTTGAGTCCATTTTTCTATGTAAAAAGGTGCGTCTTATAGTCCGAAAAATACGGTAATTAATTTCCCAAAAACATATAATTTATTTTTTACTCTATTTCGCCTGTTTATTTTTTTTCATTTTTACTAATTAATGATTGAATTAATGAGAAACTATTAACTCTATAATTTAATAATTTATAACTCACTATTTTATTATATTACAAACATTAACTTTCTAAAATTACGTAATATAGTTCTTCAATTTAATAATTCATGTGTTTTTATTTATAAATATGCAAAATCATATAACTGTTGTTATATCAGTCATATTACTGTTATAATCAAAATTCTTATAATATAACAATGTAATTTTTAAGAACACTTAATAACACTTTCATATAAAACATGTTCGACCTGTTTTCCGTTTAATACGGCAAATCTAGCCTCAGCAATTGTGTTCAAACCCCTTAATTAAGAGTCTGTGAGGTTGGAGGTCTTTTAGCGCAGTTATTTTTATTGATTTATTACACAAATACTTACAATTAGATTATTCTCTCACCTAATCCCCCCTAATCTGTTTTAGAAATAACTTTTAACCGGTGCGACTTAGGACATATGTATATTTAATAAAATAGACTATAAATTCCATAAGGAACCCAAATATGTAATAATATACAAGGTGTTATATTTAAAAAAACACAATGTTGCCAATATCTCTGAAACCATGACACTTTGCACATAAGCGTATGTGGTCCAGAATATTCATAACGAACCCCCTTAACGTTCCTTAAAATATCTACATCTAACGTTGCCGTCGGAATTTATACTTCAATGTACACTATATGGTTTTGCCAATAAAGAGAAATTTGAATTATTCCTCCCGTAATAGACAATTAATATTTCATATGCCCGATTAGCTAGAACGCAAAGACGGCCGTGCATGGTATATGACCCAAAAATTATTAAAGAAATTATCTTTGAATGTTTATCAAGATAATTTAAAAAAATTCAAGTATGTATTAAAAAGTTGGCTCCTGCAAGAATGCTCGTACTCGATTCACGAGTTCCTGAGCTGTAATGTCGACGATTTATCCGCCGACGCATACACATAGGAAATCTTTACTGGCGTTACGATATCCATAAAACTCCCAGCCATAAAATTTGTACATTGTTTCTCCATAAGTGGTTATTTCGCGATAACTTTCTTAGAGTCAAAGATATGTTAAATCTGTTTGCACCACGAGAAAGCTTAAAGTTCTTTTCCGCATCTAAAAGTGGGTTTTCCTCGGTTGATTTCCCAGCAATTACTCCAGAATAAAATTGCGAAGCCAACGGTGTACTAGAATTTCTTTGAAATTGCCAATATTTGGATTGTTATAAAACAAAAACTATTTTAGGTCACGGTTAGACTCACTTTTAGACGCGGAAAGAACAAGCTTTCTTATCCTAAAGCAAATTTAACATATCTTTGATTTTAAGAAAGTTATGGCGATAAAACCTCTTGTGGAGAAACAATGTATAAATTTTATGGCTGGGGGTTTTATGGATATCGTAACGCTGGTGAAATCTTTGGTATTTACGGTAGATGTAAAAGTATCTACTTGACACACAATAAGGAATATTATTACATATTATTTAATTTTTGTATTGGCGATCTGTTCTCACTTTTCTTTCTTTACCTCTCAAATTCTATTCATCTGTATATGTTCATCTTACAAACTCTAACTCATTTTGTTTTCTATTTTCAACAGGAAAGATTGCTTCTCTCAGTTCTACCACAACACGTTGCCATGGAAATGAAGAACGACATCATATCACCAGTGGAAGGGCAGTTTCATAAAATCTACATTCAGAAACACGAAAACGTTAGGTATGCGAAAATAGACGTATAATATCATAAAAATGCTATTTTTCACAGTTTTATTGCATCTCGATGACATCATTAACTGTAAACTAGAAACAGATATGGAACGTTCTGTATGAATTATTACTTCAGAGGACGACTTTTAAATAAACACACACGCCGTCTTTGTTTTCTCAAGTATATACAACTGCTTCTCTAATCTTCGTAGCGTGCTCTGAGAGTATGTGTGTGCGCCAATTAATTACTTTTCATACTAATGTCGAACGGAAGTTATGCGATAGCGCAGGCGAGCGAAACAGATAGACCCGTGGAAGATACGCACATACCACCGGAGAATATGTACTGCGACGTTAGTTACAGTAACAATGCCCGCAATTGTTGTTAATAACTTGCGCTTAATTATTACGGGGAAGCAAGGGTCTATTATCGCAAATGGAGCACTTGTGCGTTGTATGCACTACAAACGTGAGAACAGATCTAAAGATAGATAATGGCAGCAAAATATGTATGCGTGAATCCTTAATGGAGCAATATTTTTTAACAGGAACTTTACTTAAACCGAAACATTTAAATCAAAACTCGCACTTTCCTTTAATTAATTTGAAATTGGCGGGAATGGCGGTGACGTCACAGAATGGGCGGAGTTTACCAAGCAAACTGATTCCATTGGTCGCCACCAAGTAATATGTCAATGGCTATTTGATCGAAACAACCGTATTTCTCCCCTTTACAAAAGTAATTTATCGGGAAAATTGGGTCGTTTGATTCTCAATTCGATGTCGAACGAGCTTTGAATGTGTTTTAAAGCCGTTTAGGGCGACGCGAAGATCAGGGGTACGATACAAGAGTCGGGGCGAGCGAAACATTCACTGCGCGGGACATTTAAATTCGCGTCTGTCGATCGTAATCTATTTTTAGTGTTTTTTTTTTTAATTTGAAATTCACGCTCGGCGAGTGAGTCACTCGTTGGTGCTGAATGAATTGTTGAATCATACTAATTATAACTGTATAAATTAAAGCGAGAACATGCAGTCAGGTTAAAAAAAGGCATTATGAAACGGTACATTAGAATACAGTAGAAGTAGGAATATTAAAGGCATCGTTGAGTTTAGTTATTCAATTATTCATATTAAATGGGCTTGTATCTCATTACCCAAGACAAACACTATTTTGCAAAAAATAACAGCCTCGGAAAGTAGATCTATCCCCAGAATAAAAGTGTACTAAATCATAAAATCAAAGTTTTACAGTAGAGCAGTTTAAAGACTTTTCCAATGAGAAATTCTTCCCACTGCTGACCGATTCTGATCAATATCGCTCATTATTTTCTTTTGTTTTGAACTAAAATTTCGTTGTTCTTCAAGGTCCATTCTATTTTACTGAGCAGCGTTTAAACTTCTAACTCTGGGCTTAGTACAGTTACTTTTGATTAGTTATTTTAATCTTGGAGTTAACAGAAAACGTTATCATCTGAACACACAATGCATATATCAATTCTACTTATCAATATTCAAAAAATATTCAATATTCAAAAATAAATTAATGCATAGATCAAGTAACTAGATCTAGATTGCCTCATAAAGTGACATTATGTGAAAGAGTAAGGGGCGGGAAGCGTTAGACCAGGTCTTGAGCGTCGAGAGTGACGTCATGCGCAGAACGGCCGAAAAGTAGACCCTCTTGTAGCACGCCTTTGTCTCTTCCCACCTTGTCCTTCCACTTCTCGCAGCTCCGCGAGAAGTTCCGATTTGCCTCGAACATTCTAGACGCCGTCTCAGCCGTGCTTCATCCATCCTTCTACCTCTACCGTGAATGTGTATGTTGTAATTTGCAATGTGAATCTGCAATTCACGATATTCGAGCAGCAGTAGAATTATACAGTGTAT
>JAWQRJ010000227.1:0-24381 GCA_033557515.1 Diorygopyx duplodentatus
GGAAATCTTGAAACCTGGTTTCAAATTCTTGTATCAAACCAAAACGCAAGGCTGAATATTTTTCACTGTTCACCGGATCGTGTTTAGACAACGTGGGCAAATGTATAAAATTGATCGCCTTAATTTGAGTATGCCATAATTTTAGTTTTATTTGGAACGCAGTTATAGTTTCAAACATTGTACTGATAAGTTGGTTTTCACCTTTGAAGACGTATTAACTCATTTAAATGAGCAGTTAAGTCCACTAAAAATGCTAAAACTTTAAGTCAGTTAATGAAATGACTGAAATTTAAATTTTTTTCTTAATCTACATTCAATTTTCAACAACTTTCGTAATACGTTTGCCTGGCCTAAATTTAACCGTTTTCCAGATATTTTTATCGCAAAAATTATGCAACCGCAGCAACATTTTGAAAAATCGAATTTTCATAATTATACTTATATTATATACCATATAATTAGAATTTTTCAGAAATACACCCGGCGGGATATTCTTACATACATTCTTTACAAAAGTGAATTTTGAAATAAGAAAACTTTAAATGAAAAAAATTTTTTTTTAATGACACCTACTAAATATTTTTATCTTGTCGAGTGTAGATTTAAAATCCTCGTTAAACGGTATTAGATTTCCCTATACCTAAAATGTATCCTCTTCCGATTATTTAAGATTTTTCGAGCTCTTGCTGCAAAAGCCATCCTTTGACAATACATTCATTTGTTGTAAATTGGGTTGCCTACAAATTTGTTTTATTAGTTCTACAGATAATTTTGACATTTATATAACTTAGGTTGGTTGATATCATCTTTAGGGCGAAAAATTAATGCAAGTATCATGTCTGTGCATTTTAGAACACAGTAAGGACTTGTCAACATTACTAAGAACCAACCATGGGAAATATCTTGATAGCTCGATTTCCAAATGATATCTGCATTAATTTATCATGCTAAATATCAAATCAACCAATCTAAGTTACACAAACGTCAAAATTGACAACTAATTGGTAGGCAACCCAATTTACAACAAATGAATGTATTGTCAAAGGATCGCTTTTGCAGAAAGAGTTCGAAAAACCTTAAATAAACGGAAAAGGATACTTTTTAGGCATAGGGAAACCCAATACCGTTTAACGAGGATTTTAATGATGCATTCGATAAGATAAAAATATTTGGTAGGTTCCATTAAAAAAAACTTTTTGTCATTTAAAGTTTTCTTATTTCAAAATTCAATTTTGTAAAGAATATATACCGGGTGTGAGAAAAGTCTGGAAACGGTCAAATATCTCGAAAACAAGATGTTTTCAAGGCCAATATGATTTTTTTAAATGGAACACCCCTTTTTTATTACACAGTGTTAAAGATGAGAGCGAGGCGGTAAACACTGAGGTAAACACTGTGTAATAAAAAAAGGGGTTTTCCATTTAAAAAAATCACGTTGGCCTTGACCTCACCTTTACCCCTCCACTCAAAGACAAACGGATGTGATCGTTGAATAGAACTTTTAAAACTCTACAACTTTGGTTGGAAACATTTTTCTCAAAAACATCTCGTTTTCGAGATATTTGACCGCTTCCAGACTTTTCTCATACCCCGTATAAGAATGTCCCGCCGGAAGTTTTTCTGAAAAGTTCGACGTCTCAACTAATTGTTAATGAAGTATGAACATTATCGCATAAGTCTAATTATGAAAATTCGGTTTTTAAAAATGTTACTGGTGTTACATAATTTTTGCGAAAAAAATAGCGCGAAACGATTAAATTTAAGCCCGGCAACGTAATTGACGTATTACAAATATTGTTGAAAATTGAATGTAGATTAAGAAAAAAAATAAAATTGGGGTCATTCAAATATTTAAACGTATCGAGAATCGAAAGAATGGCACTTTTTAATCAAATGTTAATAAAGCGCATTGTTTTAAATAAGAGTTTGCTACGCCCAATAGCTTTTGCAAGTTGTTCTCAAAACGCTTTCTACAATCATCTTATATACTTTTAAAAGTTCACTTTTTCACTTCACCTCAAAATAATTTTTTTATCTGTGCAAGGAATAAAATTTCGCCAAATCGTCAGTACGTAGAAATGTTGCTCTTTAATAGCGTTAAAAGTAGACCTTGATGTACAATATGTGACATTAACGTTGGTAATGGTTTGTTGTGCTATTCTCAACAAGTTTCGAACAACCCTGTCTTTGAAATTGAGAATACTATTCGTATTCACAAATTCAAATTAAATCAATTCATGCCAATAATCTAGTTGTTAATGGCAAACAAACCAACCGTAGATTAAAACTGCTAATACTTCCCAGAAAACAATTGGCATCAGCAACTTTGTTCCTTTGTAAGATTATTTTTTAAACTAAAAATGAAATAAACTAATTTTTATATGCTAATGATTTTTAAACAGTGTTACTACTTTAGAGATAATTACTTTTGATGTGTGAAATTTCAAAATACAACTATACTACACCATGATCCCGTTATATCCTGTGTCCCAAACTCAATAGTATACAATATAAAAAACAAATAAAAAGAAGCAAATAAATAAAGGGAGCAAGAGGCGAAAAGCGTATAAGTCAACAAATTAGATCAAAGCAACAATAGCATACAAACAGGTTATCTATCTATCTAATACTATTAAACAAGCTAATCTTGTATGTAGGTATGAATGCGAATATCTCGAAAACGGTCTTAATTTGGCTGCCGATGTAGTGCTGTGCGAAAAATCGATTTAGATAGGTGTCAAGTCTGAAATTTTTTCGTCGCAACGAAATTAACCTAAAATTTAATTTTAGGTTAATTTCTAACAAACTCGATGGCGCGGTCAACGGTCAAACTATCGTCTCAGCAAACGATGCTTTGATCGTTGGCCGCACCATGGCACTGTCAGTATTGAAATATGAAAAGGTACTAAAAATGTTTTTGAACCAGGTGCAGCCCGGTCGCCGAACTGAGTTCGGAGCACCTGTTAGGCATTTATAATTAAGTGTACAACTTTATAACCATATAACAGAGACGTACCGTTTTCACAGCCGATTTCATAGCAGGATTCGCCTGAAACACAAAGACAAACATGAGGCCGCAAACAATCATCAACAACACACAGCAACAAACTGCTTCAGCACCCTGAAAATCGAGACTTACCTTGTCTTTTACGTTTCTGAAAAAAGCAGTACCTTCCTTCTTCATCGTGGACGACCACTCCTTGTACTGTTGTTTCAGCTTGGAACTGGACTTTTCTGAATAAATAGATACTTCAGTCTCAAATTGGTCGGTGAAACCTAATCCTGCGCCTAATATTTCTAATCTCTCTTCTATAAACTGGAATACAAAACGAGGACATCAATAAAAATAAAAGTAATAAAATGCAGTTTCAAAGATTACATATTCTATTTTTAATATCCCAAAATTGCTCTTCAAAAATCGAACACAATTAAGTAAGACGATTAGAACCCAGCCCTCTTAGTAGAACAGGCAATTTAATTAATAGGATTAAATGGGCCTTCGGTGTTAACGAACTTGGGCTTTCGGACAATATTGGCTTCGTTTGAACTTCCTTTCGATACCTCCGACGTTCAATCTAGGTTAATATTACACGGGATGTGAGTAAACACGGCGATTATTTACGACTTTTCTGAATGAAAGCATTCAATCAGGCACATCCGTCGCTAGCATGTCCGTCCATACCGTCTATTTCCCACTCGTCGTCCATCTGTTCGGACTAAGCTATGTCCGCATTGGAACAGAGCCAATCTCATTAACAAAAACACGTACTTACGCGGAGCTAAGTTGTATTTTTAGACAACATTATTTGTCTCTAAAATGAAGGACCGTTCGGTGTAGCAATGGTCTCTTTTTTGAGAATCTCTAACGATTTAGTCAGTTTTGTTGTAACTTTCTGTGATAAATTTACCTTGTTTTATTTTAGATAAATATTGTACAATGAGGTAACGACATAATTAACTGACAGAATGAGCTATTTTTGTGCGTGTTTTGAATTGCACTAATGGCTTCCCGTCTACCAAATTTTGCGCCACACTTGTTCGTACTTTAGAGGCATTAAATGACACTTGGAAATGAAATTAACCCAATTTTATGAAAGATCATCGCTTTTGGACGTAAACCAATTTTGATTGCGTCCCACTTTTTATAGAGCCATTCTTCTATCCAAAAAACTACTTATGCGTTAAAATTACAATAAATTACATTTGTTTTTCAACCTTAAATTGGTGGCAAATTATAACGAATATTGAAAATTACACATCTTATTATCTTATATAGATTTTTTGACGCTGAAAACGAATCTGACCGCAGAAATTCCCTAACACGTGAGGTTTTTGAGTAATTTTAGGTTAAATGGTCGAAAAATGGCCATTTTGGTTATCAGTTAGTTCTGAAGATGCCGTCTGTAATGAACGGCGAAACGTCAACAAAGAGTTTCTTCACCGACGCGGCGATATCCAGAAAGCAAAGAAGCATTTTGGTTTATTTATAAGTTTTTGTAAGGAAACTTTTTTTTTTATTTCAGAAAATGAAATAATAAGCTAAGACCAATGCGCTAGTCCGTAGCCTGAAAATCCATTTTCGATTGCTGTTGTACTTTCTTTTCGCTGAAATATGCAAGATTGAAGCATTCGATCTTCTCTTCAAGCATTCAATCCGTCAGTAGGAGCCATCGGTTTTTTTTTAAATTAGATCTTTCATTAATTGTCTAATATCCCGACGAAAATACCTTTCTTGATCTTTGCATCACTTGTAACGGGAAAATAGACTTATTAGAGGAGATAATAAGACTTTAGAAGGATGGGATTTTCAATAAGCCGGCGGTTCCGGTTATGCCGGAAATTGACAACAGCTTTGTTAATTTAAATGGAATGTGAAGTTTTTTTTCTTCTGAATCTGCGTCCAATCGTTTTCGAGATATTGAATTTATTCTCAAAAATTATACAACCGCAGCTACACCTTGAAAAATCGAATTTTCACAGTTAGACTTATGCGATAATGTTCATACTTCATTAACAATCAGTTGAGGCATCGAACTTTTCCAGAAATACACCTGGCGGGACATTCTTACATATATTCTTTACGCAAAATTCCGAAAATCCAGAAAATTTACAAAATCTGCAGAATGGACAAAAGTAACAAAGTCGACAAAATAATAAAATCAAAAAAGTATATAAAATAGGCAAAGCCAACGAGTTCACAAAACCCAATTCAAACAGTTAATAAATTCGAAAAAAATGACAATCGAAAAAAAAGCAAGAGGAACAAAATCACAAAAATTGACAGAATTTCTAAAAATCAACGTCGGGATGTTTGACAAAATAAAATAAATTGTAAAGTTGGCAAAAGCCACAAAATGAACAAAGTTCACAAAACCGACAAGTTCGGTAGAATCACCAAATATATAAAATCGCAAAAGTGGTAAAATCAACCAAATCAATCAGATCGACAAATTCGAACAAAATAAAAAAAATTGCGAAATCAACCAATTGGTCAAAATGGAGAAAGCAACATTCTTAAAATCGACAACTTCCACAAACTCGACAAATTCGGCAAAAGTCAAAAATCCACAAAATTTACAAAATCTGCAGAAGGCACAAAAGCAACAAAATCGAAAAAGTAGATAAAATCGGCAAAATCGACAGAATCAACAAGTTCAGAAAACAAATTCAAACAGTTAATAAATTCAAACAAATTGACAATCGATAAAATGCAAAATCACAAAAATTGACAGAATTTCTAAAAATCAACAGAAGTGATAACATGGAGAAATTCCACAAAATAAAACAAATTGCAAAATTGGCAAAAGCCACAAAATGGACAAAATTTACAAAACCGACAAGTTCCACAAAATTAACAAATTTTATAAAATCGCAAAAGTGGAAAGTCGCCAAATTACTCAAACCGACAAATTTGACTAAAATAAAAAAAATACGAAATCAACAAAATGGTCAAATTGAAAAAGACAACATTTTTAAAATCGACAAATCGCCAAAAATCCACAAAATTTACAGAATCAACAAATTCACAAAACCAATTGAAACATTTGACCAAAGTCAATAAATTTGAAAACATCCACAGAATCGAAAAAGATGTCAAATTTTTAAATGATAAAAATCAACAGAACTTCCAAAATGAACAGAATTGCAAAAATTAAAATTGACAAAATCTGCAGAATTGACAAAAGCAACAAATTCGACAAACTATTAAAATCGACAAAGTAGATAAAATTGACAAAATCGACAGAATCAACAAATTCGCAAAACCAATTCAAACAATCGGCAGGCAATAAACTCGAAAAAATTGACAATTGAATTTTTTTTAAAAAGATACAAAATCACAAAAATTAACAGAACTGCAAAAATCCATTAATCCGATAAATTAAAAAAAAAGTTGACAAAAGGCAGAGAATCGACAAAATCCACAAAACCGACTGCTTCCACAAAATCGACAAATTCGCATACATTTTTTAGAAAACTGCAAAATCTACAAACGACATAAAAACCTACAAAATTCATATAATCATCAAATTGACAAAACCAATTGAAACATGACAAGGTCAATAAATTCGGAAAAAAATGACATGTACAATAAAATGTGCAAAATCAAAAAAATCGACAGAATTTCCAAAAATCAAACTGCAGAAAACAACGAAGTCGACGAAATAAAAAAAAATAAAAACTGACAAAGGCCACAAAACCGACAAATTTGATAAAACCGTCCACGAAATCAGTAAAATCGACAAATTCGCACAAAATTAAAAAAAACAAAATATACGAAATTGGATTTAGAAATAAGAAAACTTTAAATGACAAAATGTGATTTTTTAAATGGTACCTACTAAACATTTTTATCTTATCGAATGTAGAATTAAAATCCTCGTTAAACGGTATTATATATACGTTGAAAACTAAGCCGTTTTAGAAAAAACTACACTTATTTTTCACTATCCTCAACGATTCCTCAAGTTTTTATGTTTAAAATTTTCACAATTAGTTGAGACATCGAAATTTCCAGAAATACACCCAGTAGGACACTCTTACATACATTCTTTACAAAACTGAATTTAGAAATAAGAAAACTAAATGACAAGAAGTGATGTTTTTTAAATGGCACTCGTTAAACGGTATTAGGTTTCCCTATACCTAATATGTATCCTATTCCGATTATTTAATGATTTTCGAGCTCTGTTGCAAAAGCGATCCTTTGACAATACATTCATTTGTTGTAAATTGGGTTGCCTACAAATTAGTTTGATGTTCATGTAACATTTGGAAATCCAGTTATCAAGATATTTCACATGTTTAGTTCTTGGCAACGTTGACGTGTCCTTACTACGTTCTAAAATGGCAATACTCTAATGTTTATATTATGAATTTATTTATTATTCATCATCAATGCCAACAAATAATAAGTAGAACGTGCAGCACATACAACGAAAAATATTCGAATTTGCCGCCGCTTAATAGAACAAAAGATTAAAGGTTAGAACAAAATTTTATAAATCATGGGCAAGCAACTGGAGCATATGCACAATATGCAACCGCAACAACATTTTGAAAAATCGAAATTTTCATAATTAGACTCATGCGATAATGCCCTACTTCATTAACAATTAGTTGAGACATCGAACTTTTCCGGGTGTATTTCTGAAAAGTTATCTAAGACATAAATTGCTAAAGAAAATGTTCAAATCGTTCTCCATTTCTTTCTAAACAAATCAGAATTCTTGATTGGACTCCACTGGCAGTTGCATTTCGAATTTGAATCTGATCTAATGCATCAAAAGCTCCTCGAACGCGATTTTTCAATTCTTCTTTTAATGTGAGCCCATAGATAAAAATCCATCGGAGCGAGGTCTGGCGATCTAGCAGGCCAGTTCCGTGAACCCAATCTTCGAAACCATCTGCCTTCGAAGTAATTTATCAATTCATGAGTTACACGAGCAGTGCAGTGCGTTGGGGCTGCTACCTTGGTTGTTGTACAACAAACAAAATACGTTGAAATTAAATTTATTTTGAATGTTCCGATCGCGCGTCGCAGGGGGATTTTGGGCTGTCCAAAAGTGAAGATTTAAAGGCAATTAAAAATCCCCTCTAGAAAATTTCGTTTTCTAGAGAGGGAAAATTGTCCAAGTCAGCTACGTCGGCATTTGGATTAGCATGCAAATAAGCTAAAACTATAGTGACAGTGTTCTCGTCATTCGTGACTGGTTTAGCGTTTAGCTTTTCGTATTTCCCCAGTTGCTTTCCAATGATTTTTCCCTTGCTTTCAATATTGTCAAGAACTAAACATGCGAAATACGTTGATTTCTCGATTTCGAAATGATACCTGCATTAATTTTTCACCCTAAATATGCAATCAACCAACCTAAGTCACATAAACGTCAAAATTGAGAACTAATTTGTAGGCAACTCAATTTACAACAAATGAATGTATTGTCAAAGGATCGTTTTTGCATCAAGAGCTCGAAAAACCTTAAATAATCGGAAAAGGATACATTTTAGGTATAGGGAAACCTAATACCGTTTAACGAGTGCCATTTAAAAAAAAACATCACTTTTTGTCATTTAGTTTTCTTATTTCTCAATTCAGTTTTGTAAAGAATGTATGTAAGAATGTCCTACTGGGTGTATTTCTGGTAATTTCGATGTCTCAACTAATTGTGAAAATTTTAAACACAAAAACTTGAGGAATCGTTGAGGACAGTGAAAAATAAGTGTAGTTTTTTCTAAAATGGCTTAGTTTTCAACGTATCCTGTACGTAAAATCTGTAAAATTAATTTGATTTGAGTTTGTACGATTTGTACATTTTTGATTGCTTATAGAAGGCGTTAATGGCGCTACTTTTTGGTCATACATTTACTTTATAAAACTTGCCAACAACAAGACTTGAGAGTGTGGCTTGAAAGAAATTATCTTCAGCCCCACAACATCTTTTCTCAAAACTGCACTGTACGGATATGAATTAAAATCGGTCTATAAGTAAGAATCAGCTGATATTCTATTTAAAGGTACTCTATATGTCCAAGAATGTTTTCTTATAGACTGCAACTTTAATGGTGACCAAAATGTATAAATATATTACTACCAATACTTTAAAAAACCTGCAAGTCCTATATCTTTGACTATCAGTGTTAGGAACTCCTAGGAATGACTAAAAGTGTGTCAGGCAAACTCCGAAAAACGATGTCATTAGACTTTCAATTGCAATAGACAAATGCATTGTTCTAACACCTAAGAGACAAAATGCAAAAAACCCGCGTTTTGTTAGTTCTCCAGTTCTAAAAGGGCCAAGAAATAATGCAAATTGACTCACCTGTCTAAATATTTGAAGATGAAGCATCTCCTTAAGGAACGGTTGCAGGGACGAGGGCCTGGTCTCGAAGAACTTTTTCTCATCGAAGGTGGCCTTATCCGCGAATGAGAGCGCGTCCCTGTACCCGCCAATCAGCTGGACCAGGGCCCTGAGGAACGCGCGGGACACGCCGTCTCCTAGCAACGCAGACCTATTTTTCAACTGCTTCTTCAGCGAATTCACCTGCGAGTTAAAAACAAAGCGGCGGCTGTACGGGATTTGCGAATTAACCGGCTTATCGCTATCAACTTACGACCTCCGTGGGCAAATTGTGCAAGTCGTCGAAGGGCGTCTCTATTGTATTATTGTCGGCGTCCAGTATCACCACGTCGCCTATATCGGTTCTGGATACTTCCTGAAAAATAAACATGGAAACACAGATTATAATTAAATATGAAAATATTCTGTTATAAAACCTTGTAAGTGTGCTTCAAAATCCACAAGTTATACAGGGCGTCCCAGTTTTTAACGTCAGGACTTTTATGGAACTTTATAAGGCAAATTTGTAAATTTACACAATCGAAACACCACCCCTTTTAAACGCAAAAATGTAGCTCCAAACGTGGAAAATAAAAAAAATTCAAACTACCATAAAACCTTTATTATCCCTTAAACTATTTTCTAGTCTCGGGATGATCAAGATATTCAAAAATTTATGGCTGGGTTGCAGCTATTTCTTTGAATGTAATTTCTGAATGGTATGAATTCATGAAACCAGTACGAAACTATTAACATTTCAATGTCTTGCACAACCTTGAAATATATAGAACAAATATGCGTTATTTCTTGCTAACAGATTTTAGCGCTACAGTTCACTAACCAAATACTCCTCGTATGCTGCAAGCTACCTCTGAAATAAAATTTATTAGTTAAGACCCAAATGTATATAAATAACTACGGAGATGTGGCAGAGACTCCTATTAATATTCATATTTAATGCTTAAAACTTCAGTTTTTTTTTGGAGTTTTACTATTTCTACAGTTAAATTCCGGTATTAAAAACTCGCAAGTGAAAAGTTTGTATTTCATGGGAAAAATATATTATATGGTTTTTAATGTACACTTTTAAAACTGTAAAACCGAAATAAATATAATACTCCTAATTATTAACGTAGGAGATGGGACAAAAACAAACTTTAATTTTTTTATCAATAATGTGAACAACGCCTTTCCATGCAAGGCTACGAAAAGTTTTCTATTACTACAACATGTTCAGTTCAGTGTTTGATATTTTTCTATCTATAAAAGTCTATATTCGAACGATATATTAGTAAGCTTCATAAACACATTTAACACTGCTCCTTTAATCTGCCAACAGAAAATTTATCTAATCTGTTATTTGTGAGTATGTGTGATTTAAAACCTATTATCTCTGATTTTTGCGTTTTGCCAAAGTTAATCTCTAATCGATAAGCAGGAATTCGCCTAGATTTCACAGTATTTTAGTTTCTAAGTTTTTTCACTAATCCTTTCTATACGTGTAAATACTTCAAAATATTGTTATTTATATTTTGGTATCGTTACCAGGGATATATTTTCCTTTAAGTAGGTAATATTGACAATTAAATTATTGCAGTCGGGATATGATATTAGCATTACAACAAAATACATGCGGGTACTTTTGACCACCCATCACTTGCTTCACCCATTCATTATAATGGATTGATCGCCATATTGGAATAAATCAGTTCGAAGTTTTGGATTTTATGAAACCATTATTAACATCTCTGAATATCCGGTACCTACTCCATCAGAGATAGAGTGTCAATCAGATACTTTAGGGGTGTCCAACAAATGAGGAACGGAGGAAGACCGATACCGATTGCTATTTAGAAAATTAAGCAAAAAATTCAATGACTGCTAACGTCTAAATTCAAGCAGTGGAACTTGTTGGACATATATGTGTAAGTCACAAAACAGCCAGAAAATTATTTCTGAATACCATTATTTCTGATACAGGCACGCACTCTGTTCTTCATATTTCCAACAAAAAAAATGGTTGCGGGTTGATATCCGACCAAACAAGACGTGCCTGCCATACGAGAGCAGTAACCAAATCAGTTTACTTACTAGTCCAGCTAATAACAACACGTTTTACTTGGAATTCTTCCTGGAACCGAGTTATCGCGTGAGTTATAGAATGAAGACAAATTGAAAATGGACTGTCCGGAAAGAGGACTTCTAAACATTGATCACCCCCGATTGGGGACAGGTCAAAGAAATACAACTGGAACCCAAAGAAGAACCCAATGATCTATGAGTGAATGCAAGTGAAGAACAAGAACCTGTCACCGAAAACACATCCTCTTAGCCACCAACTAGTATAGATTTACCTAAACAACCTAAAATACTACCGATCTTTCTCCACGACGCTGTTATTAAAGACCAATTTACCACAACATTTAGAAACAACACGCCAAACATAAGCACTACATCAATCGGTGATTATCGAAACCTTACTAAATGGAATTTCTCGGTCATGATAACATATCAAGACCAAGAAATTCCATTCCACACCTTCAGGATCCAAATCATACACCGCTGAATGTCATTTTGCGAAATGTCCCAGTTTCCCTCTCAAATCAAGAAATTGAAGATGAATTAACCGCGAAAACCCTACCGGTGATAAAAGTCACTCGACTGCTAAACAAGTCAAAGCAGCCGAGTGATTTTTCTGTGTTTCTTTATTTTTTTCAGCCATTCCTTTATGCCTAGTTGATATCACTCCTAAGGAGAATGCAAACAACATCTATGACCTAACCGCAATCTCCAAAGCTATTATTAGCGTAGAACCCAGAAGAAAATCACAAAGCATTCCTCAGTGTTACAGATCCGAAAGATATGGTCACACTAAAAACTACTGTTCGTTAAATGCGAACAAATAATGTGCTAATTGCGGAGGCGAACATCCGATTAACTATCGAGAATGTCAAACCCACACCTAACCACAACAACAGCACCCTAGATCATCACTACGCAACCAACCTAATCCCCAATTTCCAAATATACACCAGATACGAAACAACAACTCTTATGCTGAAGCCACCAGGCTGCTAAACGCATCACAAAACAGAACTCCAAGGCCTAACCCACCTTCGTCTCAGTATCAATGCCTAACAACCAAATAGCTCCTAACACCATCACAATAGTGAATTTCAACGCCAATGGAATTAATAAACACAGATCTTTACTTTTACAGCATTCCTTACAAAATTAGCAGATATAAGAAAAGGAAGGGATAAAGCTTTTTAGTCTGAAAATTTAGAATTGAATGTGGTAGGAGAACTAAAAGAAAACAATATTTTCAATAAGCTGGCGGTTCCGGTTACACCGGAAGTTGACAACAGATTTGTTAATTTAAACGGAATGACCCCAATTTTAACTTTTTTCTTTAATCTACATTCAATTTTCAACAACTTTACTAATACGTTTGGAGGGCCTGAACTTAATTGTTTTAGAGATAGGTATGGAATTTTTTCGCAAAAATTGTGCAACTGCGGTTGCACAAATTCGATTTTTCACAATTACACTTGTGCGCTAATGCTTATACTTCATTAACCATTTGTTGAGACGTTGAACTTTTCAGAAATACACCCGGCGGGACATTCTTCCGTACATTCTTAACACAACTTGAATTTCGAAATAACAAAACTTAAACGGTATTAGGTTCCCCTATACCTAAACTGTATCCTTTTCCGATTATTTAAGGTTGTTCGAGCGATCCTTTGACAATACATTCATTTGTTGTAAATTGGATTGCCTACCAATTAGTTATCAATTTTTACGTTTATGTAACTTAGATTGGTTTTTTAAAATATCAAATTACTTTATTAATATTTTGTATTTGAATGTAGGTTCTCTTTAAATTGACGTGTTCAGATTTTGAATCCAAAGTTTCGTATCCGCTGGAAAAACATCAACTTATTTCTTTTTTAATATGGACCTGTATTTTTATGACCTTTATTAAAATATATTTCTATTATGAATTCAAAAATAATATCATACAATACGATCCAAAGATAATTTTTAAGTAAAACCAACTGCATTCCTCTAAATTTAATTTTCTTGTGACTACATCGGAATGATTCTGAATGAAGACTGTAATTTTGCAATTGGTTCCAATGGAATTTGCGAAATAACAATTTCGCACGCAATATTATTTGGGGAGACGAAACACAACATTTACAAATTCTGGCATGTTTAATCGAAAAAACAAACATTTTCATGCCACAGTAAGAAATTTGTTGGACAACAAATTACTAGGACCGTATTTTATTGAGGACAATATAACTGCAGCAAAATATCTGCAGGATTTGCAAGAACTGTTAGATGATATCCCTTTATGGTATCGGCATAATAGGCTCTGGTTCCAACAGGATGGATGTAGCCTACGCACCTCACGAATAATCGGAGAGTATTTAGATTAAACATTTTCTAATTCATGGATTGGAACAAGAGGTCCAGTGGCGTGGCCTGACAGATCTCCAGATTTAAATCCGCTCGACTACTATGTATGGGGATATCTTCAAAACAAAGTGTATTGTAGTACAAATTTAACTATAGAGGTGTTTCACGAGAGGATTGCGAATGCATGTGAAACAATCCAACAATAAGAAATAAGAAATTTGTATATTATACGCGGTCTTGGTTCGTAAAGGCAATGTTTGTTGACGACACAGACATCGTAACTTAGAGCAGTGATCTTAAAGTTCACAATGAAGAGTAATGTGAAATGAGAATCATTGGTAGACCTCCGGAAAGTACTGATGCCATTACCGCATATCAAATTGGATCTCATGAAAGAATTCTAAGGCTTTAATTAAGGAGTCCGAAGCTTTTATACATCTACAAGCTTTCTTCCTAAACTATTTGAAGCAAAATCAAAGCTGGTATCTTTTCATCAAAATAATCATGGGTTGGACAATTAAGGAAATCGTGTGCTGCAGTATGTTCCTCAAAATTCACATTCTCACGCTCACCTGGACGAGGTCAAAGAGAAGATAGGAGATTCATGATACTACTTTGAGTTATATGCCTTTTCCCTGTTGTTTTCTTAACAATGTAAGCAAAATGGCCCTTTCTTATAGAAGAAGTCGAAAATTTCACAACTTGCATTCTCCTGGTGACAAAGGCAAAGTTTAAGGTGGGTAATTACATTTATTCTAAATTTTAAAAAATAGTACCTAGAGGCCTTAGATGTGCAGTTATAAGGAAAAGTATATCGCAGCGCACAAATTAAATTAGAGCATTAGAAGATAAGAAAAATGTTTAGGTCATACGTTTTTTCAGCGCTTCACGCTCTATCCTTTCGTTAAAGGCGACAATAAACGAGGAAGTCTGTTTTCAATGAACAAGGCAGTAGTCATACTATCGCAGCAGCATCTCCTTTAATTACACTACGTGCAGAAGCTGCAGATGTGTCCATGAAGTCAGCAACATTAATTTGCATGTCAGCTATTACAAAAATCACAGAGTTGCTAACAGCTGTATACTTAAGACATACGATGCTTAATTAACTGAATAAACCGTAGCGGTTTGATGGTAATTTTATTTATATGTTCAATTAATCGAAGCAGCTGCTGTACCGTTTCTGTATGTAAGCGAAATCTGCCAGTAATTGAGCACTTCACATCTCAAAATAATCTTATGATTGTCTCCTTTAGAGAACTAACAATCAAACCATCTAAAAAATGAGGTTATGTTAGCTAAGGCAATGGTTCTTCAACTTTCCATACTTTTTAAATTGAAATGAAAATGAAATTTATTCTCCAAGTCAAAAGGTTAAATGAACTGGAATAATAATCTAAATAACACTTACTAAAAACTCTTCGAGCTTTAATAGAAGATTTTTATAAGCTGATAATTTAAATGTTTAAAAAGCTGTCGTCTGTTAAGCACATACACTTACAATGTTTTATCAAGAATATTAAAGAATGTTACCTTCATAACTTCTTCCGGAACCCCTATTAAAAACGGCATAGGCGCCAGAAGGTAATCCTTGAAGGCCATTGGAAGTACTGGTATGAAGATGTGCTGCCAGATCATGGGGTACAGCAGATCGTTGGCAGATTGCACACAAGCGCTCAGTCTAGTCAGCTTTTTTGACGTGAAGATTATCCTCCTTTCATACAGCATCGAGGCGAAAACTATCATCATGTTATTTGTGTCTACCGCATTATAATATTCAGTGAGATTCCTCTGAAAGAAAAATAAAACACTCAGCACATTGCTATTTCAGAAAGCTTATTATATTAAGCTGTCTGTTATTAAATTAAGAAATACAAGAAAATAGGTGCTTACATACAATCTAACTTAAACCAAAAAAAGCAATATTGCTCGATATAAATAGCATGGTGAACTTTATTAAAGAAAGTATCGATTTCACAAAACAACGATACCTTGTTCGAATTCTCGAAACGGAACTGTAATTATCAAGTACTTATTGCTAAGCAAACATTACTTTCGTGACTCAGGTATTGGACATGGGAAAATATGTAACAGCAAACAGTAAGTAATTTATTACCAATTTTATGTTAGATTGCTTTGTGCCATAAGAGAAATGAGTAACCGGGTGCATAGAATAAGCAAAAAACGTTTGGCTTTGTTTGATTTATGTGCCAAGATAAGGTATAAATGTTATCTTTTCAGGAGAAATAAACAAACGTAGGTTATACTTAACCTCAAGTGTTGGATATATATATGAATAAACTAGTACTTACACGTACTATTTTATATTATACCATAAAATATTTTTGAAATACAAACAATATGATTCTTCTAACTTGAAAATGTAGAACAAAAGATAATGTAGTGATGTGCTTACGAATACAAAAAAAACAACAAAAGATGTTCTCTGAGATAACTATTCCCTAAGTACTTTGTAATAAAGAAAGTAATTACAATATTTTTTTATTATAATTCAATTTAACCTTAGTGAGCATGTTAACGGTATATCAAGATCAACTTTTTTAGTGGATATCCATATAAGTTTGTTGCAGCTCCTTTTCGATTTGAAGTTTGTTGTTTGAAATTATTGGAGATGGGCGATAGGACTGAAGCGGGTTATATAGTGATGGAGGAGTTGATGATCAACAAAATAACGGTGGACGCAGGGAAAAGAGCCGTAAAATTTGAGGAAAGGATAATTGGAGGGGTCAACAGCAAGATTCTTCAGGAATGCTGGAAGAAGATCAGAACGGAGAGGATGAAGTACGGCCAGTTGGAGAGAAGAAAGTATTGTGAGAAATGTGGGTATGCGACAATGGAGGTGGACCGATTGATGCGGGAAGGATTGGGACTGTGGAAGGAAATTGTGGAGACGGATAGAAATGTACAGAGACAGGAGAGAAGGGAAAATGCAACCAAAGATTCGGAGAGTTGATGACGGAGAGATTACCGGGGTACTTGGAGAAGTCATGGAGGGGATCTCAAAAGAGTATAGTGGACAGATTTAGATGTGGGAATGAAGGGGGGGTTAACATATATTAGGTAAGAGACGAGGGAAGAAGATGTAGACGCACACAGTAAGGGAAATCGCACTCTTCCGTTGGAGATCTGGAGGATAGAACCTCGTGGTTGGCGTGTTAAAAGAAAATCTTCCAGTGTGGCTGGTTTTCTAAATTTGATTAATTATCCTGCTGGAAAGGGGATTTATTGGATTTTGGATATTTTTGGAGAAAAAGAAAGTACATAGTTGATGTTTGGAAAAGTTTACTGAATCGCATGGTTTCACGGATCTTCGGGTTTTTCGAAGTCATCCTAAGCCATTAAATATCTAGAGGTAAGATTCTGTGTGTCTAGGTTTTGAGTTGATTATAGACATTTTTGGGGTCAAAAGGTTTTATTTTATTTGAGCTTTTTCCCTCGGTCTTTCCTGTCGTTTGGAGCATGCAATTGGTCTCTGGAGGCTTATTCTTGGATCCCGAAGGAGTAGAAGAGTGGTAGAAGTTTAGAATCTGTTCGACATGCGCGGGGGACCATCCGTTGGAGAGGTTACGTACAAATCGAAATCAAAACATCTAACTGTATATCATTAAATTGGATTGCACATTTGGATATGTTGTAGCTCGAAGGAAGTTGCTAAAATCGCGTGACCGTGTGCATGCATTGATTTGAGGGAGCATGTATTGATTGATTGAGCCAATACTGTCACAAAACAAAACCCACGTGAATTTATAGTGCATGGAGAAAGCTATTTGAAATATGCACACTCTTTAGACACGACTCTCTGTTTTTTACATGTCAACATTCGGTCATAAACGCACAACCGTTTTGCAAATCGCTTATAATACTAAGAAATGGCAATATTTCTTTATTATCGGCATAAAAAATTGTTTACTCGCAACAGAGTTCAACTTATTCAGAGAAATACCTCGCCTGACGAATGCCTCGTCCGCCAGTCCACAAATGTTGCTTAACTATTATGCTTCGAAAGTCATTAAAAGAAGACAATTAAGAATAGATCGTCGCTAACAATTTCACAGGCGTAATTGACATCGCACATGATTGAAATGATGTTGTGTATTTGACCTTTGATTAAGTGCTTTTTAAAACAATGTTGTTTTAAATGCTGTTTCTCAAATGCACCCCACAAAGTTACAGACGTTTGAGATATGTGAAAAAATAGAATTAAATAAGTGTATTTAATTATTAATAATTAATAATAATAATTAAATAATTATTAAATAAGCGTATTCAAAGCTGACATGCACTTATTGTTATAACTGGATGATATTGTTATGAATTAAACTGGCAGAGAGTATTTCGGCCCACCATCCCTTGAATATATTTATTTTGCAGATCATTGTATCCTTGAGGTTTTAAAGGTTTATTTAAAAAGACTGGATCGATATGCAACATTTTGAAATATCTGAAAAATACAATGACAAAATAAGCTTAAGTTTATATTAAAACAAGTCGAAATTAAGTGATGGTGCCATAGTGACCTAAATTTTATAGCTTTAAGACCACGAACAATTTTTGTTTCCTAAAAATATAACTCATTTATAACAATAATTGTATGTCGAATTTAAATCAGATATGATTTTGTGTTGTTGGGTTTTCCGATACACATAATACATACGTATTATTTTGATACGATTTTCACACGTTTTCCTTCTTACGGCTCTACATTCCCTTAGAATTCGTTGGCGCATGTCTTCAATTCTTGCAACGTGTGCATTGTAAATAATAGATTTTAGGAGCCCCAAAGAAAAAAATCCAACGGATTTAAACCTGAAGATTACACAGACCATTCTATTGGACCTCTTCTTCCAATCCACTGCTCAGAAAACCTGGCATTTAAGATTTGTCGAACGGACAGGACACAGTGTGGAGTACCCCATCTGGTTGGGAATGAATAAGATTTTCCTTGAAATTCGACATTCCGCCAATATCTATTGGATTCCAATTATCGGATAATAAAAGGTTCAATGATGATTTCTTACATCTCTAAGCGTGTACTGACATTCATATTTTATTAATTAATAAATAAAGGTCCTTTAATATTAGGCTATCGCCTTATATTCCGGCCCAAATGTTAATTTTTTGCGGCCTCTGAGTCCCCCTTGCTGTTGTAACATCTCTAAAAAATTTGTTTGGATATCTTCAGTAGTTTCCACGTTATCCGGACTGAAAGTTTTCAAATTGTCACCCTGTATACTGGAAGTTCCAGTATTCTCTCGAAAAATGTTTTCAGGGGTGGCATGATAACATATGAGTGTACTATTTGTTATGATTTCGTCTATGCAAAAAAGTTTTGCAAAAATTTTTTTTTAAATTTTATCTCTGCTTTGAACACTAAACATTCCCTGTATGTTTGAGATTTAATTTAGGGGTTAAATCTCATTTCTGAATATTTTCAACATACGTTCAGTTATGAAGATAGATTAAGAAGTAGTGTTTCTCGTTTTTAGTGTATTTATTACTATAGTGAAGTGGTGTATGATCCTAAATTGCAGAACTATCCTTTTGGGCCTTTGGGTTAAATACTGTCAATGCTAATGCAAATTTTAGCTGATTTGAATTGAAACATTCTTAATCCTTTGAAAATCAAACAGGAATTATGCAAGAGCATAAAACAGAAGTTTTCAAAATTCTATAATATTTATATTGTGGAAATTAACGTTTGATCTATTTTTAAATGAAGTAAGGCAATTAAAAATTGTGATAGTAACATATAAAGAAAGGGTAGACAACTCACTAATTCTGCTAATAATTACATGAGTAATTATTTGTAAAAGCAGCAGGAAAATAAATTTGAATTTAAAGTGCATTTGAAAACAAATTAAATAAAACCAAAAATGGAAACAATTTTGGCCATTACTGTGCTTTCTTTTAGAATTATCATTTATGTTTAGAATCATAATTGCAATTAACTGAAATTCAATTCTGGGATGCTATAAATATAATTAATCGTTAAAATTTAACCACAATTTTCTTGTTTGCCATGGCGGGAAGCTACGAAAATATTATTATATCAACTGTCCCTCATCTAAACAAAGTTCGTAAACAAAGTTCCAACCAAAGCATTCTTTATAATGACATAATAACTATCTATTTCCAAAAATGTATCATAAACACTCAACTACACATCTAAACGATAATACTAAAAATAAACTCTGCATACAGTTACGTAAACTCATCAATACAAACCAAATTTTGGAAACCAAGCAAATTTATAAACAAAAACTTAATATACAGGGTGTCCGGTAGGTAGATGTAGATATTTTAAGGAACGTTAAAGGAGTTCGTTATGAATATTCTGGACCACATATGCTTATGTGCAAAGTATCATGGTTTCAGAGATATTGGCAACATTGTGTTTTTTAAAATATAACAACCTGTATATTATTACATTTTTGGGTTCCTTATGGAATTTATGGTCTATTTTATTAAACATACATATGTCGTAAGTCGCACCGTTTAGAAGTTATTTCTAAAATAGATCGGGGGGATTAGGTGAGAGAATGATCTAATTGTAAGTATTTGTGTAATAAAACAATAAAAATAAGTGCGCTAAAAGACATAGACTGTGTTTTATTTGACCTCCAACCGCTTCCAAGGGGTTTACACACAATTTTGCCAACATCTAATTCTCTCGCCTAACCGGGGAAGGTAGGTGAGAGAATTGTTGGCAAAATTGTGTTTTGAGACCGAGCGCGCTCGGTAAAAACACAACAAAAACATTTTTTCTCTTGTATTTTTCCATTAGGAGCATACTCCTTTGCCAAAGGAGGGTAACATATACAACTTTGAACCACCCTTATACCATCTCGCTATTTGGACTACTGGAAAAGAAAGGGAAGTATGGATTGCATATCAACGAGCAATAAAAGTAAAGGGGAGGAGCTTTTGACGTAGAAGTAATAATTTCTTATATAATATAGATGCTATAAGGGGTGTAATATTGGTACCCCCCATATAGCATCCCACTATTGAAACTACTGGAGGATAAAGCGGAGGAGTATGAATCGTATATCAACAAACTGTCAATAAGGTTATAAAACTGTTAAATGTAAACATTGTACAGTTATCATCACTATCAGAAGTAAGGGAATGAATTTGAATCATCCTGTATAGTTATATACAGGGTTATTCACGATAGATGAGCTAGAAGTATTATATTTTATTATTGTGATAATCCACGTGTATAATGAATCTGTACAGATGCTGCACTAAACCAATGTTTTCATTCGAGGACACCATAAGCTTAATTTCCAAGAATAAAAAAATTGCTTATATCACTAAGTGATGCAAATATTGAGATATCTATTGACCTATGCAATGACCAATAACAAAAAATTAAAAATAGGTAACAATACTTTATAATAATACTTTGTTTAAAGACGATTATTTTGAATTTATTTTGATCCGATTTAGGGGTGGAATACTTTAAAATTCGGTACCCAAAATCCGACTAACCAACTAAATAACTACGCAAATATCCACGTGTCTTTCTTATGCTTTCATAATCAGCAACCTTTTACCGCAGATGTGATCGAAGGAGCGCATCTCAATTTTATACAATAAAGCGCTGCGGTCCTCCGACGTGCCAATTTACTTAACGTACAATCGTCAGCACACCAGGAGTAAGAAGAAGTATTTCCCGTCCTTTAGATCTGTGACATCTAACCGAAAGGTGGCGCCCCACTTTCGACTAAGGATTATTCTCACCGGCGAACACCAGAACCTCGAACATCAATTCGATTTGAAATTACACCTTCTGCCAACTCTTGAGATTCCATGCCTTTCATGGTCGCTGTCATATCAAAATCCACGTCCCGCAAATTCCGAGCTGAGGAACTAACAGCCTACGTGGGTAAATTTGAATTTTTCACTTCGATGGGATTGCTGGTTCCGCAGATAACGTGTGAGGTGAGTTGGAAGGAAATTCGGGTGGTCGACATCTAGATAAGATCTTCCATGAATAGTATTAACGTTAGATAGAAGGCTATTCCTAACTAAACCATAATTTTCACTTCCAGTAGTGGTATGTCCACGTAATTGTTTAAAGGTAAAAGTTAGAACTCTTATAGGTCTGCAAAAAAAGTTACAAAGGATATCTAAAAACTCATTAATTCGAAAGACCATTCGTTCATTTTATTTTACTTCTTCTTTTAGTTTTTATAGTCGGTATATATTATTCCTCTCGTCTGGGTGTATCACCTCGCCCAATCTTTTCAAAGTAAAAGAACTTTACCTTGAAAAGTTCGGCTGTAATGGCTATACGCCGGCTTGTAGGTTAGAAACGTATTTACGAACAGTTTTTACGTAACATTTACTTCTCGTTAGTGGTTCTTACACATTAGCCACGTAAACCACCTAAAAAGTAACGAAGTGGGCCAGGAAAAACTCACACTTCGCAGCGATGGTGGATGAAATAGCGTTCTATGACCTATAAACTGTGAAACCACATAGATACGTATTTCTCTGGACCCATCCTTAGATTGCAGAGTATTTGCAGTAACAAATCTCGAGTCAACTCGATATTGCGCAAAAGTCATATGGAGTAGAGTTGGTAATATTGTACATGCCCACGGCTCCAGACACCGTAACCGGAAAATATTTTTAGCACCGACTCCGTATTCCCCAAAGAGGTTTGCAATGGATCGATGAGAATTACGTTAGGTGTAGCGGAAGAAGTAGGCAAGCCCTTTTACCTAGGAAAATACAACTGGTCTCCGACAAATATTTGCCTTCCTTGTCGCCGGTTTTAATGGGAGCTCCGACCGTTAATAAGACGTTTCTCCCACGAAATCAAATAGGCTAAATAATTTATAGCGTTCCTCTAAAGCAGACGTAACCAAGCGTTACTTTACTACCGACTTCTACGCAAAACAAACGCCCTTGAAGGTATTGAACAGAGCAGCAAATGCAATCATGATAGTTGGACATTGATAATAATCAATGTCAAACAATACATTTTTTAATTCCCTTCATGTTTCGATAGACTGAACTATCATTCGCAAAGGGTTAATGACAATTGTAATAGAATCTCAATTACAAACAAACCACGATTGTTTGTTATTTAATATTGTTATGCTGACATAACAAGGTTTTCCTACGCTAAAGCCATGCATATATGTGCCATGTTATATATATATATATATATAACTTATGTATCACCATGTGTGACTCGTACACACAATGTCATCTCCAAACAAAGGAAATGCTGAGTAGACATATTTTAGAATAAGACTCGCTATATAAGCCGAGAGAACGCTACCGTGCGTTAATGTATATTAGTCCTCCGTACTCAACGTTGTTATCCGAACATACGAAACAAATAAATGTGTTACACTAACTTGTGTGTGCTTTTTAAAAACACCACCGCCGAGCTGTGACGTGTAACTGGCGCAGTCGGTAGGATTGATATTTGTAACTGGCGCAGTCGGCAGTAGGATCCTGTTTGAAGAATTCAGGAAGAGTAACAACGAAAAAGTGTTATTTAGTGGACAACCCGAAAGGACTCCAACCAGTGATGCGAGTCGAAGGAAGTACATTCAGGGCAGTAAACCTCAAATTGGTACCTGTCGAAGCATTGGACCAGCGGATCACATTTCCCAGAATCACCAAGCCGTGGATCAAACTTTCCAGTAAGCGGCTCACCCCGTGTGCCCGGAGACACCTCAAATTGGTTAACTCCAACCCAGAGAAACAAAGAAACAAACCAAGAAACCCACAACAAGCAGAAACAAAGAAACAAACCAAGAAACCCACAACAAACCAACACCAAAGGAGAATCATCCCATTAATCATCTTAGTATTCACTTAGTAAGTGATTTTCTATTTTTTCCACCATTGAGACATTTACTGAAATATTTGACAATTTAAATCTAAATTTAAATATGCCGCACCCATACTCAAGGTCTTCTATCACACTCACTGAGGTAAATGTGATACCAAACTTTGATTGCAACCCTGTAGTGTTACCATTGTTTATAAAGGCAGTGGAAGAATGTATTCATGTTTATTTTGATATAAGAGACTTAGCAAACCCTATTAATTCTTTTATACTAAAAATTGTAAAATGAAAATTTGTCAAAGACGCACAACAGTTAATATCGTCCCGTGAATTAAGAACATGGAATGAAATAAAAAAATGTCTGAATTTAAATTACTCAGATCAAAGGTCTGAAGACTGTCTGTTAACAGATCTTATGCAAGTAATTCCTGTTAAAGATGAAAACCCCTATACTTTAGGCAATAGAATTAGGGATTCGTTAAATTTACTATTGACAAGAATTAAATTAAATAATATTGAGGAACAAATGAGATTAATGAAAGCTAATTTGTACAAACAAACCGCATTACAAACTTATTTAAGGTTGCTTATGCAGTATAATTATTTTGGTGAAGTAATTCACAATAAAAATCCAACCAGTTTAGAAGCTGCTATGGCTTACGTACTAGAACGTCAAAATTGGTTATATCTTTGCAAAAGACCGTCACATATAAATTTGCATAATTCACCAAAAGTTATTCCAAAAACACCAGGAACTTTGTTAAACCCAAAATCAAATCA